>CALNHX010002873.1:0-165401 GCA_940337035.1 Agriotes lineatus
CGATCATTTATTTACTAATGGAAAAAATAGAGATCAGATCAACAAATCCGTTTGTTTTTCCCGTAAATGCCTATAGAAAAATATGTTGCAAAATTGCGACTTCCTACTTTATTTTGCATGTTGAACTTTGATCCAATTAGTTTATTTTAACCTTTTCGGGTAATGGTAGGCTTTTAAAATTAATATTGATTATTTCCTTCATATCCATAATAATGCATAATCACTATGATTTCTGTCAGTTCAATAATGACAAAAATTCAAACTTCAAAATTTAACCGCGGTTAAATATGTGTCAAAATTTTATCGCTTGAGCATAATTTTAACATGATTATTAAAGGTGTCTCGCCAAATAAATTTTATCTATTTATTCGGGAAATAATCACGCCGAACATCCCGCGTGCATGTAAACTAGCCTGAATAAATTTTGAGGATTTTCTGTCAGAATGTTTTGCTCTGAAGAAATATATCTCGTAAATTTTCCGCCCCAGAATTCTTGTTGAGCCGCAAATTTACTTAACATATTTCTTAGCAAAACATTCTGACAGAAAACGTCAAAATTTAATCGGCTATTTTAATGCACTTGGAATATTACTGTTGAGAATATTTAATTTTGTTATTATCCGATATTTTTTGTAGGTAGCTGCAAAAATCGAAATCTCTTAAATTAAATAAACAGGCTCCAACTACATTCTATATTAAGTTTGAACACGCTCCACAAAAAAACAAGAACATCCTTGCCCGCCAGTATTCATTTTCAATATGAAACATTGCACCGCATTTGTTTTATAGGTGCGCCGGTTGCCTTTACGATCGGATCGCATTACATTTCGGGAGAGCATGTTTATAAATAGGAAGATAATACTGCGAATTTAAAGGTTGGCTCAGCTGCAACGTTGTTTAGTCTTTGAGTCACATTGAAATTGTGATAACTCGAGTCAGCGTCAACGTTATCGCCCGTAATTGCCATACAATGTTCTGCTCTGTTTCGAATCACCCCCAACAGCTGCCAGCGGCTCGGTGTATTGACACATAACTCAAGTTATGTTGACATACTTCTTGGATCTTCTTTTACATGTTTTCAGCGGTGTCGAATAGCTACTTCAGGATCTCGATAATTAAACCTTGTTATATTATAACGGTAGGATAGATGATAAAACATATTTTCAATTATAAAATAGTTAATACCATATAGACTGTTGACGGCTGGGAGACTAGCGCTCCTGTTAAGAGCAGCAGCCACTGCTTTGGCAGCTCTAGGAAGTTCAACGTCAGATGCTTGTATTCTTGACATCTCTCTCCTGATCACTCTTTGTTTTCCTCTCGTCCGTATAATAATGTAGACATTACTTTATTTTATATAATTTTATTTGTGTTTCCCTTCTTAATTTCTTTCTGATACGCCTTCGTAATATGCCGCACATTGATTGGAAGATATTGACCTACTTATTAACTACTCATTTTGTAGCAATTTTTCTCAGAATTGTCCTTTCAGTTGTTCTAACATTTATTTTGTTTTCAATTTTCCGATCTTATTTCTACACTGTAGGGTTAATACACCTGATATTCGGCTGGCTTTTGCCCTATAAAGCACAGTGAAAAATGTCAACTGTTTGTGATCCATGCAAAGAAACGAAGCAGCGCAAACCATCTTTATCCATATGTGACTCCTGCAAAGCACAGCCTAAAACTGCAGTTGTTTGTGATCCGTGTAATAAGCAAGATCCTTGTAAACCACGTCTACAGACAGCACCAGATTGTGTCCTTGCAAGAAGCAAGTTCGTCAAAACCATGCATTGGCACTCCGACTATACCAATTATTTATTTTTTTATGGACTGTAATTTCGGTTATATTTGTCCCAGTTGCAACCAGGGTCGGCGGTTGACGTGGGTAGTATGGGTGGTACTACCCACTCAAAAATATCCGTGTGGGTAATTACCCACTCGAAACGTTGGAACAAAACCAAGTTTTTCAAGTCTTTAGAAAATTTTACAACTGGTGAAACGAAAGATGCGGACGAAATCGTGGAATTTTATAAAGATTTTGAAAAATCGCGACTGACAAATGATAGAGATTTTTTTAGGAGTATCATGAAGCTTGAAGGGGAAGAAGCAACTGATTTGAACACTATGGTAAAATTTCTCAGGGAAAATGAACATTATATGAAAATCGTTCCCGAGTTTGTGCGTTTTCTGAGACTAATAATAACAGTAGGGGAGATCGGGGTAAGATGACGAACGGGGTAAGATGACGAAGAGGTTTTATTGAAATACCAAAAGATGTGGATAAAACGAAATACTAGCTTCATCTAGTGAATTGTATCTCGGACTAAAATGTGTAGGTAAAGTAATATTTTAAGACGCATCTAAGTCACATAACGATAAAGTTTGTTTTTCGATATCGCGGTATAATTTTGTAGTGAACGTTTTTAGTGTTTTCTGGATTATTATCAGGTAAATTATTATGTTTATTAAACTGTATGAATTTGTGTAGTAATGACGATTATTCGTCATGTGATTTTAATTTATTGTTGCTCGTGTTGATACCTAACCTCAACAAAGATCGGAGCAAGTTGACGGGGGTAAAATGACGAACCAAACAGTTCAGACACGTGCAACGAATCAAACGATTCACACTTGTCCAGGATGTCACGAAACTTATCAAGAACTTCCTACTGAAGACTGGATTCAATGTTCAGCTTATTCAACATGATGGCATGAAAACTGTAACCGTTATGGAGAATGTGGTCAGTTTGTATGCGATTTCTGTTACTAGTCATCTTACCCCTATATGTTCGTCATCTACCTACTGGTTGAGGTAGGATGACGAAATTGCAAATGATTCTTTTTTAATTTTTTTATCAAAAACCTTTTTATTTTTCTTATTAAAATATATATTATTTAAAAGCGAATATAGTATTCTATTTATATATGTAATATTACGTTCTAAATAAATTTCCTTGTACTCAAATTTTTCAGTTTTCCTCACTATCGTCATCTTACCCCGATCTCCCCTACCAGGATCATCTTGTTCTAATGAAAGAAGTTTTTCAGTTTTGCGTCGAATAAAAAATAAATCGGCTAAACCACGTTGCTATTTTGCATTTCTACCCGGATTCAGTTGATATGCTCGATTTTGAAACTTAGTATATTTTTATCAATTTTTGATCGTAACCCTGTATTCCTCATCCCTTCATATGAGTGTATTGTGAAAAATCACTTGGAATTTCCTCCCCCCCCCCCCTTACTACCCACTCGGGCTAAAAGTGTGACGCCGGCACTGGTTGCAACGTGGCCATTCCAGAAAAAAATCTATTTCGTATTAGTCGGACTAGGTAGTCAATATTGGTACCAATGTGAAGCCATTCGAAAAAAATGAGTTTTTTTCATCTAAATACAATTTCTATAGATGTGCAAACTGACTGAACTTAAAACTTTCACAAATTCGCACATAATACACATGCCATTGTAGTGACCTCTGCTTAGCAAACTGTGGGCAAAATATAATATTCCACCTATTAAAAACGATTTACCTGCTTTGGAATACATATTTAATTGTATCAGCTACACATTACACTAGTTCTCACAGCTTACCTACTAACTGAGCATCAGCATTACAGTACAGTTTCAAATGTTATCACAAAACAGCAGTTTGTTAATCAAAACATGAAAATAGTACGTTGTTTTTATAATTGAACATATTAGATAGTACGCAGTGTAATTGAATAAATAAATATGTCACTTGGCAAATTTGAATATTTTATTCAAATTAAAAAAAAGACATTAACACCGCACTTACAAACAAAAGTAACTACTTATAATTATTATGTTACCATTCCAAGATAAACTGTGTTTGAGAGTTTTATAAACGGTAAATAGTTAAAACTACAAATCAAAGTATGAAATCTTAGCTAACTAAAATAATTAGTGTAAAAATCTTTTCTAGCCCACTACTATGCAGTCGTTTTCCTTCTGTTTTTTTCTTAATAATTTTTCTTGACCTACTATGCAAAAACAATTTTTCTTACTTATTTGTAAAAATAAATCCATTAAATCTCATGTAGCAAGAAGCTTGCAACAACTTACAGACATTGTAATACTTCAACATCTGGAACTCTAGGGACTTCAAAACAGTGCAATCTCTCGAAGGATTGTCGAAATACATGTCTGATCATTGTCTGGGGAGTCCCGGAAGTCAAACTGTATAAAAGTGTTTGCGAAATTGGACTCTCTCTCAATTTATCGGGAGTCTCGTTAGCGATACCATGATTATACTAAATCATGCTGTTTTATTTTGAACGTACTGTATATTCGCTGTCTTTACTGTTTACACACAATATTAAAAAAAACAAAATAATTAAACAAGCATATTAGTATTTTTCTATTTTCAGGGCAAGCAGGAGTGAACCAATTAGGCGGCGTGTTTGTAAATGGGCGCCCTCTGCCAGACTGCGTGAGACGACGGATCGTAGAGCTCGCTTTGCTGGGAGTCCGGCCCTGTGACATTTCGAGGCAACTTCTGGTGTCCCACGGCTGCGTTTCAAAAATATTAACGCGGTTTTACGAGACAGGCTCTATCAGGCCGGGATCTATTGGCGGATCAAAAACCAAGGTAATAACAATAAAAAACTGCCGGCATTATAAAAACCTTAAATTATGTCATCCGTCGGTAGCCTGTCGTTCGATTCACACGCGTCCATTAAATTTACATTATTTTCGATAAAATCGGAGAGCAAATGTAAACAAGTACGAGCAAGCGGAGAGCGCAGCCGATAAAATTCCTTAACACGTTCATCAAATTTGGCTGCACCTAATAAAGCAGCAATTTTGATTGCGCCCATTAATAATTATAGCGGACTATAAAAGGTCTGTTAGGGAATAATCCCGGCCGGTGTAAACAGGCGCCCATTCGCGGCTCCATCAAGCAGGCCGTGTGAATTTCAGCGCCTGCTGCGGTCATTTCGTTGCTATATCTGCGATGTTGTGAACACAGGTGCAATCACGACTGAGCAAACTCATTACCGTGTTTATAGACACACTTGGGGAGCTTATTAATATTTTAAAATTAGTGTAGTGCTAAACGCTAGTTAGTTTTAGATAATACGGTATTAGAACAAGGCAAGATATACTAATAAATATTTTTTATACACATTAAAGCAGGTAGCTAGTTATTTGTGACTATTATAGTTTATGTAAATTACTGGTATACACAATAGTAGTTCGAATTAATATTTACTAAGGGGCAGACATTGCTTGACACTGTTTACCAAATCGTGAAAGTCCCCTATTTCTAAATATGTATTTTCCATTTGTAGCTAATCACAGTAGACTAGGTATTGACCTAATCACCAAGTTTACGTATTGAATTTCATCCTCCATTTATTTTCAAAAAATGCAACTGGAGCTGTTAAACGGTTCCAATTAAATTGAAACAAACTTTAATTTTTCATCCTAAGTTCTTTTTTGTCATTTTTAATTTACGTATCACAAACGAACTAACAGCAATTAAAATAAAATCAGAAACTAGAAATAAGCAGAACTCTTTGTTGGAATCATATGGATTTTAATTTATAAATCTTTACTTAAAACCTATTTCCATGCAAACAGCTAAATTAACTGGATTTGAGAAAATCAACCTCAAACAACTGAATAAAATTAATATTAAATTTTTAAATTATTACACACACTCAGATATATAAAGTCGATTTTCTTAAAAATCGTCGATATATTCAGTGAATTATGTTTGTTGTTCACGAATAAATTCTAGAGGATAGCTTTTAACCAAATACAGAGTTGAAATTGTCTCACCCTCTTCTAATCTTCGTCCACGGTACTACATCATGCACGTTGATTCCTTCTCTTATACTCTCATTTGTTTATCTGTCTCTGAGTGTTACTCCAGAAATTGATCTTAGAATTATAACTTTTACTGTTCTGAATGTTTGCTTAGTTTTCTTGCTATCGGCCATTTTTTCTCTTGCATACGTCAATATAGGTCTTACGACTACCTTATAAATTTTGAATTTACTTTCTTTAGTCATGTATCTATTGTCTCATAGTACGAATATTCTATGTCATTGACATCCGGCTATTCTTAATGCTTTCTGTTCTTGTCTATTTATTTCTTCTTTTAGTTGTCTGCTGCAGTAATATCAACTCCTAAATAGTTCAACGTCATAACTTATTCTATTATGGCACCTTCTAATTTAGTTTGCATCTAAGGGGAGAACACATTCGAATACCTACTATAACTCGGCCTCAGGTATATAATTTATACAGAAAGTTTTTGAATTATTTTAATTGTTCAACAGGCTCTACAGGCAGGGGCGGACTGGGACTAATAGGCCCGGGATGCTGGATGCCTGGGGGCCCGCGGCCCCCACGAGGTTGTGTGGTACAGTTCGGGCCTGGGGCGAAGCCCCAGCCGCCGGAGACAATATCTCCGACGCCGAAAATTTTTTTCGCTGGTGCGATACATTTTATGGCCTAAAACGCTATTTTAGGACGCGATTAACAGGCGCCAACTAGTAACTACCACCTACTAGTAACACTACCTGAGCGCGCAGTTCAAATCTTGCGAAAATTATATTCGAGGAAGGCCTACGACCAATAATGTAACTAGCAAATACCAAATTGTCACTCGGAACCTGCGAGCTTGTGAGTGGATTTGGCAAGGGGCAAGGTGGCGGTCAGCGGCGAGTCTCAATGTACTGAACATGTTGATCGAATCATGCATTGCATAACTTTCTAATAAGCATCTTATTGAATAAGTAGATATATTAATGTATATATTATATTTTGTTGCAGCCTTTCGTGATCCATTGGTATTAATGTTTTAAGTTTATGGTAACAACAAACTACATACTTTCTTATTTTTCACATCTTCTACGTTTCGAAAGACTAGGCTTTCATTCTCAAGAAGATTAAGGCATAAAAACAGAAATAGAATCATTAAAACTACTTCATAAACAAACAATCATATAAATAAAGGAGAACGATCCAAACGTGTGTGTCCGTCACGACAATTGCAGACGCGATGTCCCCCATTTGCGGTTGCATTCATTTCTCCGTCGCCTCGAAGCTCCGAGGTTCCCCTTGGAGAGGGGCGGAGCCCGGAAGGCCTTTTGGAGAAGACCCCCATGGAGAGAGGCAGAGCCCCGTGAGCCCCCTTGGAGGGGGGCGGATCCCCGAGGGCCCCCTTAAAGAGGGACGGAGCCCCGTGAGCCCCCTTGGAGAGGGGCGGATCCCTGGAGGCCCCCTTGGAAAGGGGCGGATCCCCGAAGGTCCCCTTGGAGAGGGGCGGAGCCCCGTGAGCCCCCTTGGAGAGGGGCGGATCCCCGGGGGCCCCCTTAGACAGGGGCGGAGCCCCGATGGCTCCTTAGGAGAGGAGCGGAGCCCCGATGGCCCCTTGGAGAGGGGCGGAGCCCCAAGGGCCCCCTTGCAGATGGGGGAGCTCCGATGGCCCTTTTGAGAGGGGCGGAACCCTAAAGGCCCTCTTGGAGAGGGGCCGAGCTCCGGGGGCCCCCTTGGAGAGGGGCGGAGACCCGTGAGCCCCCTTGGAGAGAGGCGGATCCCCGGGGGGCCCCTTGGAAAGGGGCAAAGCCCCGAGGCTCCCCTTGAAGAGGGGCGGAGCCCTGAGGGCCCCTTAAAAAGGGGTGGAGCCCCGTGAGCCCCCTGGGAGAGGGACGGATCCCCGGGGGCCCCATTAGAAAGGGATGGGACCTCGTGAGCCTTCTTGGAGAGGGGCGGATCCCAGAGGGCCCCATTTTAAGCAATTATTCCCTCTTCAAATGATAACAGATCTCCTTTAGATGATTAACATCAATTAAAACTTGCACGGGTGTTTATCTACAAATACCTCCCGTTTTATCAAAAAAACTGTTTTAAAACTGTGATACTGAAACTAACAATAATGGTTTTCAGTTGAAAACGTCTGAAATATTACTGAAATATGACTACAAATACCTGTGTAAACTGCAGGAGTTGTCTGTACCGCATTCACTCCATTTGTTACATTGTGACAGGATTTTCATGTGCATTTTTTAACGGTGTCGGTGACATTTAGTAACAAAATATTACTAAAGTCAAAATTATTGCTTGGTTAAAATTTATTTTGCATTCGTACTTATTTTATTTTTGGGTATAAAATAACACAAGTGTACAATGTACATCAATGATGATACAATATTTATTTTGATGCTTAGGCCGTGTTCGGTAACTGAGCTACTTTAGATAATTTAGAAAATGTCAATGTCTTATATTGACATTAGTAACTTTTTGTCACTAAATATGCGTACACTGCTAAAAATATTCAATAGGACATTGAAACGACTCTTAATGGCGGATTTTAAAACAACCAATCAGAAACAGGACCAAAATTGACCACACTGTCGTTAATATAGGCACTGTACTGTGTACCTGTCAACACGTTAGTTCGTGGTGTGTATTTTTGTGATATTTGTGTGGTGTATTTTGTGTGATCTGCTATCATCCATGTTGTCTTGAGATGCCAACCATTGTTCCTTTTTTGCCATCTGTTGGCATGAAACCAGTGACACCAATAACTGATCTATAAAATTGGCGAAACTGGCGAAATGTTTAGCAGAGGTTTTTCAAATTTGGCATCTCGAGGCACATACGATGACGTGCTGATCGTATGGGACTTTTTTGACGTGTTTTTTTTTAGATCATGTCGACAATTAGTAGTGCAATGGCTCCTTTTGGAGCCTTTCAACGGTTAGGTGAAAGCAGTGAGCTTCCACCTCACCACGTGAACGTTCCTCTTGGTTTAGAGGACGGGTATTTCCCTATTTCTTCCTCCACAAAAGAACCCTCTGCTTCCTGTCATGCGAAATGTTGTGTTTTCTGAGATTGTGTAACAAGTGTGTAACAGAACGGAATGGCCCCATGTAATAGGCCTAAAAATGGTGGTAAATTGAATAGGATAGACCGCGCAATAGCGCGCGCAGCCCCGTTTATATATAAATATATATGAATGAATCTATATACATCCTCATTGTGTAAGTAACATCATTTTTTTATTAAAATTTAGGCTGGGATTATTATTGTTATCTATACTGTTAAAGGTGATTAGCTCCACTTTGTGTGCCCAAATTATGTTATCGTATATTATAATTGAATTTTATTTAATTTAATTGCCCTATTTATGTATTTTGGATATTCAAAATTATTTTCTGCTAGCCCGAGTAGATACACTTGACTGAAAATCAGATCGGATTTTTTTTAATCTAGATTGCTTATATTCTGAAATTTGATGTTCCTATATTATTACGGCAACTAAAAACTTCTGTCAACTGACACTTCAAACTAGTTTTGAAAATTCAATTACAAATACTTCATGGTTACATTTGTCATACGACAATCTCAAATAATAAGTACTTCCTTAATTAAAATTAACTCACTTTACTTTTTATTTTCTTTCAGTTCTTATTTTAAATTACCTGGATTCTGTTATCTTTTATTAAACCTAACACTCTCCGCTGATAAACCCAATACGTCCAACTCTGCAACTGACCACGCTAAAAAACTGCTGCACTCAAAGCCACGGCGAAGGCCTCAACTGATAACCAACTGCCAAGATGTCTAGACTCCGGATCCAAATCAACACAGGAACCCAGCTCGCCACAAGAATCGGCATCTACACCACAGTAATCATCAAAATAGACCTCAGCCGCAGATGCGTTACTTTAATGTTGAATCAAATCACATATATGAATTCTGCTACAACCCAGCACCATGAATCTTGACCAGAGGCAAGCCACCAGATATCACTTGACAAGCCCCACAAATTTGCTGACTCTGCTAATGATGTCGATGCAATCCACCTCCCTTGTAAAGCGTTCCTTGTTATCCAATTCAGTCAATGCAAATGTAATTCCACAATAAACTCAATTAACATTCCCTTACTTTTATTTGCCTTTGTAGATTATAATTGTATTAAATTGCTTTTTCACCACATTCTAGTCTTCATCTATATAGTTTTCCCATATTCTTCTTTTAATATTTTAGTTTTCTTCATCCCGCCAATTTGTATGTAGTAGTAGTAGTAGTAGTAGTATTTTCGGGGAGACTCGTGTCTAGCAAGTAGGCCTTCATATGCCCTTTTTACCAACCGCGTGGACAAGGTCTAGGCATGCAGAGTACCAGGTACCGTTGCGGCCTCTACAAACTCAGACACCGACTTTTGACACATTCTGTGATAGACAAGAAATTTAGGCCGGCCTGTCATTCGCTTGGCACTGTTTATGTTGGTGGCACTGTAAGTCTATGTCAAATCCGAGATTAGCAGGTTAGGTTTTGCGTCAATCTGTGTCAAAACTGACGCAAACCTTACCGGCTAACCTAGAATTTGACATAAACTAACAGTGCCAAGCGTGTCAAAAGTCGGTGTCTGAGTTTGTAGGGGCCGCAACTGTACCTTAGTCCTACTTAGAATTTTGCCGAGACTAAGGAGTTCCAACCCTAGCAAGAGATCTTTTACATGCTACACATCGTAGTAGCATGGGACCCACGACTTTACATCACTTCCGAATGATGGCATTCTGTAGAGGCTTTCATCAGCATTTTTTTATTTTTAAAAACCGCACCGGGATCGGGGATCGAACTCTCGACCCTTAGATCAGTAGCCAGAATGTTTACCACTAAGCTATGGAGCCCGGCAATTTGTATGTAATTTTAACCCTTTTATTATTACAAATATTTATTTTTTAAAACTTATAAAAGGGTTTATTTCATTACATCATTTTGGTTCCTCCTTAGCGATCTAGTTTATTTTTTTCAGTCCAACACACTATTAAAGCTTTATTATTTGATTAATACCTACTATGTTAAATAGTATATTTCGGAAAAATATTTGTAATTAACTTCCAATTTCAATTCAGATATTAAATTAAGTTAAAATCCTACTTTTTCTCAATTAGCTTCATTTAATTAAATTATAAATTTTATTTCCTTTCTTTTCTAAATTAATCTTAATAATTTTGATATCCATTTCACATCTAAATTCATCTTTATAATTTTTAATACTGTATTCTTTTAATCTTATTATTTTTAGACCCCTGTACCAATATCATTACAATACATTATATATTACCAATTGAACTACTTCAAGAACATTTTACTGAGGAGTTTGCTGCCACTGTCAACGCAAGGGCTTGTTCTCTGCTTTCCGGCTGTCGATCGCGGCGCGCGCTATTTCAAATACTAATCGAGTGGGGTTTGGATTTTTTATAAACAAAGAAGTATTTAAATCAATAAGATATTTCCGGTGCTGTAGGATTTTGGGGCCCCTAAAGCGCTATTTTTAATTACATTTAAATAATACATGGATTACAAATTAATTGTAAGGCGTGTGCATGTGTGAACGCCCTAGTGGTATTGTATTTTAGTTTAAAGCCTGCGGGCCCGGACGGCTCAAGGGCCCGGGATGCGATCGCATCCCGGCATCCCTAGCCAGTCCGCCCCTGTCTACAGGTTGTCGGTTTATTATTGGGTGACATAATTTCTTAAACTGTTTCTTCAGTATTAAAATTTAAAATCACACTTGGAAGCAATATGCCCTGATTGATTGCATTTAAGGCATTTAGGTTATCCAAACTGTAAGGAAATTGAGTATCTTCGCCATAATTTATTAGTGCTGAATCAGAAAGAATAGTGTTTTCTTCGGAAACTATGTATACTTCTATTGCTTCTCAGAATCCCGATTTTATAAGGTAAATCGGTGAGGACTTATTTGCTTAAGTTCAGTAGTGCTGTTTCTATCACTTCGTTTGGGATAGTTGGGCAAACAGGATGATTTGATGATCATTTATTTGCATACATTGGTGTTTTTTTTTAAATTCAAGTACTAAAGTTTTAGTTGAGAGGTATATGCAAATTCGCTCATTTGAAAACCTTGAAGCGGCCAATATATTTTTAAGGTCAATTCTCTTATTTTTAGACATTCGGTTGCATTTATTATTCCCTGTTCTTTTTTAGGGTACTAGAATATGTTCTTAGTAAGGTCCGGACAGATTTAATGATAAGAATTTTCAAACAAATACTCAGTGACTTACGCTGAATATTTTTGAGAAAATCAAAATTTAGTATTCCATCACTGTGCTGTAATTTACATTTATTTTTGTAAGGCCCCTACGAATAGTAAGACCCCACTCGCACGCCTTTTAATTATTATCTTAGTTTAAAAAGTCGGCATAACTACATGTGGAGCAGCGGATCAAGTTATGACATAATTGCTCTAATAGTCTAATACTACACAATGATGATAGTTACGCGTTACCTGGTCAACTTCACAGCTGCAAATGTTTCCGCAAATTCTACAGTTATCTCTAGGGATATTGACATTTTATAAAAATGTAATTTTACATGTTTTATACTTTTTAAATCAAAGTTTGGTTTAGACAACCATTGCAATTTTGTAAATTTATTGTGTTATCATTAAATCTGTCCCTACTAGTACCGCTTGAGTATGTTTTCGTTTGATTAGAATTTCAGTTTTTGGTATTTGTGTTGGTATCTGATACATTATTTTCCGCACTTATATCGCTGGAAGTGCAGCTGGATCCTGATAATTTATTTTCCGTCTTCTTGAGGCCTTGCTGGTTGCAACTGCCGAGGAGACAATCACCGGCATAGGGAAGATTATCAAATTATTTGTATAATTGCTATGTCTTAGGCAAAGATTTATTTGTGTAACTATATTGGGATAAGAATTAGGTGTTTATCAGTTGCGTTTTAATTACAATAAGCACTAACCTGCAAATTTGCTTAAAACTGCACTGATTTAACTAGACGTGTTAACCTCACAAAGTACCTGTACGAACTCCTAAAAGAAACTGATTTACTGAATTGCAATCTGTTAGGTACCTGCAGCAGTTCCCGCTTTGTGGAAATCTTTAGAATCACACATCTACCCCATTTGACTCCTTTGGGGAGTGAATTCCGAAAAAAATCCTGTAAATGGTCTAACTCGATTTGTAAAAGGAACTCATTGACTAAATTTCAACATCCTACCTAGCCGGTCAATTGGATAAAACCTCAAAAATAGAAAAATATTGTTACTCCTTTTATACTCCTTGTGGTTGAACTTTCGAAAAATTCCGTCTTATTGGGCGTGTACGTAGTAAGTGATGCCTGAGAATATTGATCTTTCCAACTGTTGCGGTTATTGAAACTCCTTATCCCTTTTTACTTTTTTTCCCTCCTGGGGGTGAAATTTAAAAGAAAAACTTTAAAAACTTTCTAAATATTTTACACACACCTACATGCTAAAAAGGAATTCTAACCCAACAACCGCAAGTGTTCCATTATTCGACCCGAATTCAAACCATTAGGGGGAGGGGGTGAATTTCAACAAAATCAGAAAGTTTTTTAAAGGAACTGATTTTCCGAATTTTTACGTCCTGTCTGTAGCAGTTACCGCGTAATGGCAATCTTTAGAAAAACACATCTACCCCATTTAAGTCCTTTGGAAGTATGGCCATACTTGTTCAGTAAAACATCACTTTTCTAAACTTGTTGCGTAATATACTATTCTGCAATTATCATCAATATTACTAGTATCTTCTCTATGTAAGTACTTTAAACTTATAATTAGCAATTAATTGACTAAAGTTCAATATGAGGAACATACAATTTTCGTAATCTAATGGAGTGTTAATGGGAAAACCATAATAATAACGCCAATAGTGAAGGCTTTATAATCGCCCCAGTCATTTATAATTTGTGCTACAATTTGCCAACGTATCTTACCATGGCGTTTCTGCAAACAATATGGACCGGATCTCAATAAGCAATTACCTTAATCTACTACTTATATAATTAGTCTACGTATCCACACACTTTGAACGTCAAACACTAAGTCATAGTTACAGAAAAAAGTATATTACACAACCAGTTTAGAAAAGTAAAGTTTTACTAAACGAATATAGCTTGATTGACTACGAGCGAGCGAAGAAAGGGAGTAACTTAAACGGCTATATAAGTTTAGTAAAACTGCTTTTGTTACGAAGTGTGTATACTATTTTTTCGCATTTTGTATTAATATTTATAAACAAACATTTATACAAGGTGTTTCAAAAATGTCTGCCAAAATTTCTAGGACATATAGTACATCAAAAAATAAGTGTAGTTTACTTTATAAAACTATTTCTGAAAATGCACTCCCAATGAGCTACAGCCCCTAGAAGAAGACTCTCAAAAATGGTTTTTTGGCATTTTCTTCAAAACTGTTACAGGTAACTTAACGAAATTTGGTACAGGGGCGTAGTTTTTTATGAGCAATATTACTAAGATGTAAGATAAATCAAGCTTTGAGATTTTTGATAAATGTATTAGATAAAACCACGCACAAAAAAGATAGGGTAATTGAACCATTCCAGCCCCCTTGTAAGTTACGCCCTTGAATAAAATATGAAGATTCTAACAAATTAGTAATATTTTCCATAAAAAACTACGCCCCTGTACCAAATTTCGTTAAGTTATCTGTAACAGTTTTGAAGAAAATGCCAAAAAACCATTTTTGAGAGTCTTCTTCTAGGGGCTGTAGCTCATTGGGAGTGCATTTTCAGAAATAGTTTTATAGAGTAAACTACACTTATTTTTTGATGTACTATACGTCCTAGAAATTTTGGCAGACATTTTTGAAACACCTTGTATAAAAGCATTATACCATGTTCATTTAAAAAGCGGCTGTGGACATTTAAAAAGGCGGCTGTGGATATTCAAACGTATGAATAATATGTTGGTGGCACTGTAAGTCTATGTCAAATTTGAGGTTATCAGGTTAGGTTTTCCATCAGTTTTGACAGACTGACGCAAAACCTAACCTACTAACCTCAAAGTTGACAGTGACATTACCATATAATAAAGTGATATTTCACCGAAGTGCCACCTTATTAATCGATTTTGAATTTAATAAAATAGCACATTATTATACGAAATGCGAAAAACTCTATCATTGACAGCACCTGTCACTTAAAATTAGTTTCAAGCTAAGCAGGGCTTAATCGCCCACACATGAAATTTAAATTAGAATTTTTTTGTCAATGATCGTGCATTCAATTCATGGACACACTGTATACCCTGCTGTTATTTAAAATTCAACCTTTTGATACAAAATATTATTTAATTTTGTCACCTTAAAATATTTTGGGAAATTCATATTGTTATAGCCCAAATGTTAAAACATCTATTCCTAATGCAAATCAGTTCCTAAAAACTCAAGGCATACTGTATCGATGTCCAAGGTAAAGAAATAACTTCATTCAAGTTAGCTATTATACTTTATGGTGAAACCGTATTTAAACTGACTAATTATATTTAAAACATCGAATATACATGTATGATTGTACTTCCCAAGTAAAGTAAATTCGTCAACGTCATTTTTCTTTTGACCGTATAAAAATATTCGTGTTTGTCTCTAGTCTCTTTTCTCTGCGACGAATATTTCGGTTTTAGTTGATTTTCATTTTCTATCCCTCTGTCATTATACCACAGTGCCAGTTCCAAATAATACTATCTATTTAGTAATATGGCAATGGCCTCGACGAATCTTACCATGGTGTTACTTTTCTGAATTTGTTCAGTGTGTCTTGGATATACAGGGTGTAGAAAAAGTCTGGAATATAGCAAATATTTCAAAAACTACTGGAGATGAATTTTTCAACATTGCCAGACTTATATACGTAAAAACGGCGCATCTAGGAAGGACAAAACCGTTTCTGTAACTGTACAGGGTTAGTCAGAAAAAATACAAACTTTTGTATTTTAAATTGGACACCCTGTATATTACCAAGGAATCAAATAGTCCTTCAAAAGACAAATTCAACGATATAGGGTTTGACGGATTTATTGCTTAAATAAACTAATTTGAAATAAATTAACAATAACACGGTGTAAATAGGAAATACATGAAGATTGGATATAAATTACTTTATAAGATGTTCATGGGGATCTAGCAGGCCACTCAATTTCGCCTCTCCTCCCTATCCACTGATTTGGGAACATTTGGTTCAAAAATTGGCGCACCGGTAAACCAAAATGAGAGGGGGCGCCATCTTGTTGAAACCAGATTTTGACAGATAAATCCGTCAAACCCTATATCGTTGAATTTACAGAAACGGTTTTGTCCTTCCTAGATGCGCCGTTTTTACCTATATAAGTCTGGCGATTTTGAAAAACTCATCTCCAGTAGTTTTTGAAATATTTGCTATATTCCAGACTTTTTTTACACCCTGTATAAGTTTAATAGCGGCGGCGATAGCGCCCAGTATTGTCTAAAATTAGACGGTGCCATATTGGAACAAATTAGGACGTTGAACTATTTAGGAGTTGATCGTACCACCGGCAAACAACTAAAAGAGAAAGATCAAAAGCACTAATAGTAGCCTGATGTCTACGACATAGAATATTCGTACTCTAGGAAAGTAGATACATAGCGAAATAAAGAAAAGTCAACATTTATTAGATAGCCGTAAGACCTATATTGGCGTATGCAAGACAAAGAAGGGCCGATACCAAAAAACCTAAGGAAACATCCATAACAGTAGAAATGAAAATTCTACGTAAGATCAATTTGTAGAGTAACACTCAGAGACGGGGTCGGTAGCTCAGTGGTAAGCATCCTGACTACTGATCTAAGGGTCGCGAGTTCGATTCCCGGTCCCGGTGAGGTTTTCAAAAATAAAAAAATGTAGATGAAAGTTTCTACAGAATGCCATCATTCGGAAGTGATGTAAAGCCGTGGGTCCCATGTTACTACGATGTGTAGCATGTAAAAGAACCCTTGCTAGGGTTGGAACTCCTTAGTCTCGGTAAAATTCTAAAGGTAGGACTTTGACCATATGACCAAAGCAGTCGGTGTCTAAGGTACCTGGTACTCTGCATGCCTAGACCTTGTCCATTAACAAACAAACAACAAACACTCAGAGACAAACAAATAGGAGTGTAAGAGAAATAATTCGCACACTGGATGTAGTCGAAGATTAGAAGAAAAAGGTGGAACAATCCACCATATAAATGAAGATAATTTAGCAAAATACCAACCACATGGAAAAAGACCAGTAGGTTGACCCACAAACAGATGGAAGCAGAGCTATTTCACCTCGTCTATGGAATAGAAGCTTGGCAAAGAAGATTCGTTATGAGCTAGAGGAAGAAGAATGTGTTCCATAGAGCTTTTTATAATAATTCGAAAAGTATTAACTTCATTGTAATGAAATGAAATACATTCCCAGCCCATTAAAATAAATTTCACGCTATGGCATAAGAAACATAATTCACCGATTTTAATAACTCGAACGATTTCGAAGAAAATCGTCTTCATATGAGTGCATATAGTGAAATTATATTAAATTTTAATTTAATTCAAATATTACTCGGGGACGGGACCCGCCGTGACCCAGCGTGACTCGACTGTTTTCACGTCAGGCGCCCATCCCTACTGTGCAGCTTTCTCTTACTACTATATTGTTATCATATCTCTTCTATTGTTTTGATTTATTGTGAGTTCTATTTTTTTCATTTTCCTCATTATGGTATGTTGACTATATCGTCTTCATCTATCTGAAATTCTTTATCTCAAGTAAGATCTTTCCCTGTTCATTTCGCACTCCTCTAAATCTCTTCCTTGGTTCCTTTGAAGTATTTTTCTACTTCTTGATAGCACTTTTCTTTAGCTTTTATTTTTCCTTAATTGATTCAATTTTAAATTGTTTACATTTCCATATTTTCTTCTTTCTTTTATAAGTTCTTCTATTTTAATTTTTTCTTTTTAATAATACTTTTTTCTAGTACCGCGTCTGCTGATAACGTTATTCCTTTTTCGATGTTTGTCGGTGTTTCCTCTATGTTAGTGTTTGTGTGTATTTAATTTCTTATGAAATCTTGAGTTATTCTTTATTATAATCTATTTCTGGTTCTAGTTCTAGTTCCTTTAGATTTTCCATCTGCCAGGTATTTCCCCCTTCTTTTGAGTCCTTGAAGTTTAAGTCAATTGTCATGACCACATTATAAACGCTGTAGTCAGGGCCTGGGCAACTCTTACATTTTTCATTTCGTTTAGATATTTTGAAACTTTGAAACAAAAAGGCGTAGCGTTGATAGCGAAGGAATACGTATTTATAAACTTAACTTAGGATAAAAGACACACATTTGCCTTAAGCTTACTAGCTATAAAACGTTTTTATTATAAATACTCCTTCTTTGATAGAATAATTTGAATTTATTATACCTACAAATTACGTTTGGCAGCTCAGAATCAATAGCCAACATTCAAATGTCATTATTAACGATGTTCATACTTCCGTATGTCATATGTACAAGATTGATTAAAAATGATCACCAACTCATAATTGGGAAATTTTAAACAAGTTACCATTTTTATTATTTTCAAAATATTCCAAACTACCTGGTGGAATAGTTGTTTTCGATATTATTATAAATGCTAATTAATATTACTGCTCATTGTTAGTGCATATATTTCTTCAAATTTATATTAAATTCATATTCATATTCTAACAATTAAAAAAAATGGTCTCATGTAGCATATAAAACAAAAATGCACCCGTTAACAAATCATTGGAAAAGTCTAATGGTTTCACCATTAATATTTATTTATTTAATTCGCACTCAGCCAACAGCCGTTAGGCCAATTATAGGCGTCGCTGTACATTTATGAGGACTTCCAACCCCACTAACGACTGTCATGATGTTTTCTATGACCGCCGGGACCAACTTTTTTCCGTGATAGCCGTACCACGAGGCGCCGAGAGATGCAGCCGTGGAACTCCCATCTACGTTATGACCAGAGAGAGCGTTGCTTAACTCTGCTGATCCAACGTGGACGCTTGTTCAAGCTACACTACCTAGGACCCAAATAATAATCATTGTGCAAGTAGGACTAGCTGTAGCTGAATATCTCTATATCTCCTAGCCTCATTATAAGTCCAGGGATCATTTTTTAATTGAAAACCAGTTACATACACAAGATCAAACTGGAAAATGTTTTAACAGCACGCTAGAAAAAAATAATTACTAACATACTTTGTATTCTAGAGTAAAGTTTACAGATATTTCTTATATATTAGCTTTATAGTTTTAATAATTCTTATTTTTTATAAATACCTTTTTAATACTACCGTTATCATGAAAACACTCAGTTTTGTTTCAAATATTAACATTTTGAATGTTAGACCTGCAACTGCCACTATTTTCTAAATTAAGTTTTTGTTTCTATTTTTTTTACAGCACTACTTATATTACATGACCTTCCTCTTGTCCCGAAATTTTGTAAGAAAGTTTTTGGTATTGAACGATTTTAATAATGCCCAAAGGTTGTAGAGTTTGCGAGGACAATAATTTATGTAAACTTTCTTCCTATATATCACTCTTCTGTTGAAAAGTTTGTCGGTATTGCGTTTCCCATTACAGTTATGTCATTTATACTTACCTATAGTCGAGAAAGCTAATATAAAATATAGAACACTAAGCCGTTAAGCACTCTGTTATTTATACCATGTGCAAACCCTTTAAGGCACTTCTTTGTTCTACAATGGCATCTCTATTCATTTTCTAACTTCTTCGATAGTACTCCTTTGTAGCCTTGACCTCAGTAATCATTCTAATAAAATTGTATTGAAATTTCAGACAGAATTCTATATACTTTTATCAAATATATTATTTATGTTAATGCCTCCTGTACAAAATTACAAATACTCCTGAAAAATAACGCTTAGATGTGCAAATACAATTTTAACATATGAAGATACCGACAAATGAATGTGAAATTGAAGAACATATTAAAATATTACATTTAAACTGTTTTCTTTTGTAACTGCGTACGATATGCGTATTTCCGAAACTAGTTATGTAAATGAAGTAAGTCACTAATTTACATTAATTTCATTTTTCAAAACCGAAATTGCGCAAGATACAATTCCAAAGATTATATAATAACCTCAACAGTTAAACCTTATTGAAGCCGTTAAAAACGTTTCCTTCATTAATTTCGTTTTCTGTCCTCAAAGTACTATTTAGTAGCGGTCAAACAAGTGTCACGATCAATTTCTCACGAACTAATTGTACGATTCCCTGCAGGCTACAATAACGGCACGAAATGGAAACAAAAGCCAAGTGTCTAATTATCCCTTAAGCAAATAAGATCGTTATTATAGATCTATCTGCATACCTAGAACGGTTACTGCTTCACGAACAGCCAGAAATAATAGAAATGTGTATAATAATATTAAGCAGCAACGAGAGTTCATTTATATTTCATCGCAGCGGTTGCGCACATTACTAATAGCTTTTCCGTAATTTTGAGTTCTAACAAAGGCATCGTGATAACATCGCCATAATTAGGAAAGGTATACTGAAAATAAATTTGAATTTATTGGCGACAATAAAGACGACTCAACTGGACACGTTGAAAATTCTCACAATTGGTATTCTACAGACTTTCATGACGAGGATTGCCAGGATTTAAAGTAAGGATTTTGGTTATCGACTGATTCTTCAAGCACGTTTACTTCCACTTTAAATGAGAGGCAAAGCCAGCTTTTATTCTGTTGTCAAACTTAACTTGCGCTTTTTTTAATATATTTTACTACGTATCTGCTTTTTTGAGATAAAGCGAGTTGTTCAATAAACTTTTACACTCAGCAAGCCGCACTCTACTTTTGTTGACTCTTTTGTTCTTGATGACCCCTGTTAACGTATACCCAGATCTAGATAGTCGTATTAGATGTGTGCATGACTATGAAAAATTTACGGTCGAGGTATATGCGATTATCTACCTTAACGGATCAGAAGATGGAGGATAAATGAACTTTTGCGGGTAATTGACAAAATTTATAAACACATTTCCCTAACCTTCTGTCGTAGACAATTTCTAATAAATTGTAGTGTATTAAATGTAAACTTATTGGCCTGCTAATTGTCGTTATCACAGGAATTTTCAAAAACAAATTACAACTGTCAGCCTTTTCGAAACAAAGATTACGAGTTTTTTTTGTTTATCATTGTGAAACTTACTTGGTGACTGATAATAATACCAGTTCTTCAGTTTTACTTTAAGTAGTTATATTATTACTGAAAAGCCCGGAATATATATAAAAATATAGTATATAATTCGTTCAATATGTTTCCTCCTCCGAGTAGGCTATGTTAGGGTGAAATTTTTGTTGTCGAACATGGGGAATAATTAGACGTGGCAGAATTGGGTTATGCTGTTTTTAATTTGTGGTTTGATTTTTGAAAGCCTGTATTATTGCCAGTTAAATTTTTATCTCTTTTCATATAATTTTCTGGATTTTTACATCAAAATTGCAACAATGTCGATGCATCAGTTGCAAAAAATATAGTTATTTTATGTCACAGTTTGACTTCTATCACAATTCATGAATGCAACCTAATAAAAACATATAACAGCCTACTGGGAGGAGGAAATATAGTGAATGAATTATAGTTACTTATGTATGTATTTATCTGTTTTGTAAATGCTGTATACAAGCTTCCTTATGACCTTATGAAATTCACACATTTATTTATAGAAGTACAAAATGTAGGCTATGGTAAATTGTTTGCATAATGATCTTCATTTTAGTTGCTGCCGTATTTCGACTTCTTTTTTGTAGTTATGTCTCAATACAGTAACTTATTTTATTAACTATTTCTACTACGGTAGTTATGCCGCCTTTCCATGTGGAATGACGGTTGTTGTAATTATCACATGTAGGTTTTTCTAAACCTACTTGTGAGTCATCTGCAATCTAGATAATACTATTTTCTTATCATAATGATATTGCAAACTTCACAGTACTTAATACCACTTTCTGAACTAATTTATATTTAGTGGTTGTTATTCCAAGCAAGTTCTGCTATTTTAGATTTTTCATTGACTAGTTTATTAATATATAGTTTTTTGTAATATTCAGCAGATAAAATTAAATATAGTCGCAGTAGTCAATTAATATCAAAGAATCGGTATCTATTGTCGTTGTTAAATCACTTTCATTTACCATAGCGTATTGCTTTTGTTGGTCGTTTTTGTTAAATTGAATTTCGAGTAAGCTTCCTACTGTGAATATAATACTTGAAATTATTTATCTACTATTCTTGCAGGTAAGGTTTTTATTGTAATTTTGATACATCGTTTACTCCTTCTATTATTTAATTTATTGATTTCTGCGTTACCAAGCATTTCGTGTTATATTATATTCATTTAGAAGTTCAATTTGTAATTTGTTTTCAAACATTTAATGTTTTAGGAAAAGGATGTCCAACAAACTGCCCTCGATCCCAATGCAGCCCTTTTTATTAATTAATACGGCCCGCCAAGATCTCACTTAAAAACGTCTTAAATTCGAAACTCACTCGTTCTTTTTCGAAATTTAAAAATTAAAAGTTTCCGTTAAGCTCTGCCAACAATAGTCAGAGTAGAATTTGTGATTTCAGAGGAAACTGAAAATGAAAAACAATAGGATGTGTGTCACTAATAATAACAAACTCTAAAACAAACTTACTTTTAATGTACGTATAACAAGGTGTAAGAATTTTATTTGTATGGAAACCACTTTACTCTTCTGGTATGAGTCTTTAATAAATAAATTGAATGAAATATTTGTCAATTTTTTACGACCAATTTGGTAGCCACATTTTTTCTAACTATTTAAGGAATTTGACCTTGCAAATCAAAAATTTTCGCCTGCTTTACATTTTAAAGTTTTGATCTCCTCATTTAAAAGGTTGGACACTCCTGCTTTAGAGCGTTAGCTCCTCCATTAATTTGCGGTACTCTTCCTGTTCAAAATTCTCTAAGCACTTTTATACGAGGGGAGATTTTTATGTTATCTACCTAACCATGAAACAAAAGAGCTATGATCGCAATTGTTTGTTGTCGAGTAGCTGTAACATTTAGAAGCCTATATGCAAAGTAGTGTTTAAATCGTGTCATTTATAGAAATTTGCGAGTGTTTTTTGTTGATAAAATGAGTGATACTAAACTTGAACATCGCTCTGTAATAAAGTTTCTTACGAAAGATGACAACGGGCCTAAAATTATCCACGAAAATATGACTGCCGTATATGGGGAAAATGGACCAACTTATTTTCAAGCGAAATTTTGGTCTTAGCAATTTCGATGGGGTAGAGAATCGATCCAGGATGATCCAAAGTCCTGACGACCAGTGATTGCAATAACCGAAGAAATTGAACAAAAAGTTACAGATTTGGTATTGAAAGATAGGCGTATAAAGGTTTCCGTTATTGCTAATGAAGTCAGTATATCTGAAACAAGTGTTCTTAATATTTTACATGATTTGGGCGTGAAAAAGGTGTCTGAGCGGTGGATTTCGAGATTGCTTACAACTGAGCAAAAACTTTGCAGAAAAGGAATTTCTCAAGAAAATTTTGCTGCTTTGGGGGACGACAGAAATTTTCTTTCGTGAATTGTCACCGCGGATGAGACTTGGGTGTTTCACGGGGACCCTCCCACCAAACAAGAATCTCTGCAGTGGGTTCATAAGGGCTCCCCACCACCGAAGAAAACCAAAACCCAATTGTCTGTAAAAAAATTGATGGCAACCGTTTTCTGGGGCGTTTAAGGAATCTTGTTTCTTGTTTATTGAATATATGCAGAGGGGATGTACTATAAATGGAGAGACCTATGGGAATACAATTCATAATTTAAAAAGTATATTGGAAGAAAAACAGCCGCATTCTTATAGGCAAAAGAATTTGTTGCTGCACGACAATTGCCGGGTGCATAAAACATAAAGCGTTTAAAGATCATCGAATTATTAATAATTCTGGCGTTCTTGAATTAAGGCACGCACCTTATAGCCCCGACCTGGCTTCGTCTGACTTTTTTTATTCAAACATTTGAAGAAACATCTCAGGGGAAGGCGTTTTACTTCCGATGGTGATCTCAAAGATGCTGTAGAAGATTTTTTTTTCTGAGGGGACGGGACAGTTGAAAAAACGTTGGACTAAGTGTAGAAGGGAGTTATTTAGAAAAATAAAATTTTCTTAAGACTCTATGTGTTTTCTTTCATAGCTAGGTAGATAACATAAAAATCTCCCTTCGTAGTTTTCATTCTCTCTCACTGTTTCCTCTATTACACAATTTCTTAATCTATCCCTTCGTGTTTTACTTTCTTCTCTTCTGTGTTTTTACGCCAGTTCCAATTATTGGCTTCATAATTGAAGATAGGTAAACGTACATCTTTCAAAATTTGCATTTTGTACATAGTCCTTGCGCTTTGTTCTTGGTTTCTCTATTTAAAAGTATTACACTTCATTTTACTTAATCATACGATTAAAATAATGATTATTGCTCTGAATTGTATTCCGTATAACTTTACTTTAAATAATGCATTGAATACTGCTGTTTTTTTTTCTACATATCGTACCTATAACCAGAATTCTAATATTGAAATTTTAAAACTGTAATTTGAGATACTCTGTGAGATGTTTTTTCTGGGCATTCTACCATAGAAAAAAAATATTACTATACGAACGTTCAGTGTGGCTTCTTCTTCTTTTAGTGCTGATCCGTTAACGGATATTAGCGATCATTCTGGCTATTTGGACCTTATTTACCGCGGCTCTAAAAAGTGCCGTTGTTGTGGTATTGTACCATGTTCTTAAATTTTTGAGCCACGATATCCTTCTTCGTCCTGGACCTCTCTTTCCAAAAACTTTGCCCTGCAATACCAGCTGAAGCAATCGATATCTCTCTCCATTTCTCATTATGTGGCCTAAATATTGAAGTTTCCTAGTTTTTATGGTTTTTATTACTTCTCTCTCTTTGTTCATCTTTTGTAAGACGGTGATATTGGTAATATGTTGTGTCCACGAGATTCTTAATATACGCCTATATAGCCACATTTCGAATGCTTCAAGCTTTTTTGTTGTTGCTTCATTGAGGGTCCATGATTCTGCGCCATATAATAAAACAGGAAAAATGTAACAGCGCAGTAGTTCTATTTTCATACGTATATCCAAGTCATGACTTATGAATAAGGCTTTCATTTTAACAAACGCAACTCGAGCTTTTTCTATTTTGCATTTTATTTCAATGGAGTGATCCCAATTACTATTTAGAGTGGTTCCTAAGTAATTGTATGTATGCACCCTTTCTATGGGGTTGTCTTTAATTATTAATTGACACGGAGGTATCCCATCTTTAGAGATTACCATATATTTTGTTTTATTTAAGTTCAATGTTAACCCATATCTTTCGCTTATTTGTGTTATTTTAGCCATTAATCTCTGTAAGCTTTCAATATTATCTGCGAATATCACCGTGTCGTCGGCATATCTAAAATTGTTTAAACATTCTCCATTTATATTTATGCCATCTTCTGAATCTTCCAAGGCTTCCTTGAAAATATCCTCGGAGTATACATTGAAAATTATGGGTGACAGGACACAACCTTGTCGTACACCTCTCTGGATAAGTATATCTTCCGTGATGTTTCCTTCCACTCGTACATCAGCTATTTGACCCCAGTACAAATTTGTAATTATTCTTAGATCTCGGTCATCTAATCCGACCTTTTGAAGTACTTCTACCATTTTGCTGTGTTGAACTGTGTCAAATGCTTTATGGTAATCGATGAAACAAGCGTATACATCGCAGCTCATGTCACGGCATCTTTGAAACAGCACCTGTATGCAAAAGAGAGCTTCTCTTGTTCCTGTTGCGTTCCTGAATCCAAATTGTGTTTGTCCTAGATACTCTTCACAAGGTTTATATATGCGTTGCTGAATGATTTTTAAAAAAGCTTTCAAGAGGTGGCTCATAAGACTTATGGTACGATAATCAGAACATTGTCTAGCACTTTTCTTCTTAGGGAGAGTTATGAACGTAGATTTTAACCATGCTTGAGGTAATTGTCCAGTGTTATATATGGAGTTGAAGATATTTGTAAGCCATTTTATGCCTTCCTCGTCAAAAAGTTTTAGAATTTCAGAATGAATATTATCAGGGCCAGCTGCTTTTCCATCTTTTATTTGTACGATTGCTTTTCTTACCTCGTCTACTGTTATCTCTGGTCCCGAATTACATTCGATATCCGAAGGGCGGGGGTGGTCTATCATCGTCTCTGAAAAGTTCAGTTATATAGTTTTTCCATGTATCTACTTTCTCGTTTTTATCAATGATGACAATGTTGCTACTATCTACGAGTCGTCCTATTGTGTTAGTTTTTGTTAAGCCAGCAGCTTCTTTGACTTTCTTATGCATGTTGAAGTGGTCATGCTTCCTTCTTAATATTTCAATTTCTTCACACTTTAAACTATACCATTCTTGTTTTGCTTTTCTAATATCTCTTCTGATTCGTTTCTGTAAACTTTTGTATTCTGTTGGATTTTCTTTAACTTTTCTTCTTTGTTCCATTAACTCTAGGATTGCTTTAGTCATCCATGCTTTGTTTTCCTTTCTTTCTGGTTTTAAGTGTTTATCGCTCATGTTATATATAATATTCTGCATACTATCCAGCTGTTCTTCGACTTTTCCTGTTGTATGAATATTTTTAATTTCTTTATTCATCTGTGCTATTATCTTCTCTTTTATAGCAGCGTCCTTCAATTTTCTGATGTCCCACTTTTTCTTATTTGTTGTTTTTGTAACTTTTTTTAGTTTTATTTGAAAAGAACCAACTAGTGGGTTATGATCTGATCCCACATCTGCTCCCGGGTACGCTTTAACTGATTTACAGCTATTTCGAAATCTTTTATTTACTAGCATATAGTCAATTTGGTTCCTGACTATGTTGTCCGGTTGATCCCTTGGTGAGCGCCATGTATAGAGTCTGCGGGGTGGTAATTTAAAGAATGTATTAAGGACGACAAATTGATATTCAGTAACAAAGGTATTTAGGCGGTCCCCTCTTAGGTTTCTTTCTCCTAATCCGAATGGGCCAACAAATTCCCCATCGCTTCCTTTTCCTAACTTCGCGTTAAAATCGCCCATGGTAATCGTCATGTCGCTTTTGGGAATTTGTTTTAAAACGGTCGCCAATGAATTATAGAATTTTTCAATCTCTTCCTCACTCTTGTCAGCTGTGGGTGTATACACTTGTACGACATTAAGTTTTATTGGAGTAGTTTCCAGCTGTAATACAGCTATTCGCTCCGACACTGGGGTAAAGTTTATTACATACTTTGCTATGGATTTGTCAACAATGAAGCCCACTCCGTTTTCGTGTTGTCCATTTTCGCTTCCCGAGTAGTATACTTGATGCTCTTGTATGTGGCACTGTCCCGTTCCTGTCCACCGCATCTCACTGATGCCCATAATCTCAATATTTAGTCTGTTCATTTCTTGGATAGTGTTTTGAATTTTTCCTGCTTGGTACATTGTACGAACGTTCCATGTACATATCTTAATAGGTGTTTTATTTAGAAATTTGCATTTCTCGTTTAATGTGCAGGGGTTTCGCTGGCTGACGACCTGGGAAGCCCCGCATTCTTCCCCTGCCGGATCTTGGTTTCCGAGTCCATGATCAGTAATTCTTATCACTGTGTCGTTATTTGCCATTATGATTATTCTTGGGAATGTAATGAGGTAGTTTCCCGTTGCCTTCCTCATCGCAGTGTTACAGCCGAGTAAATCATACTATGATAGCCGCCTGTAAGTATATGATGGTAAGCCTGTCAAGAAGTCATTCTTCTGCAGCCTTGACTCATTAATAACATAGCTGCTTCCCTATGTTATGCTAGTTTTGGTCCGCCCCTGGTATTTCATTTCCTAGGTACCACCCATATCTGGGAGGCTTTCCCCTATCCGCCACCTGGGGAGGCGCCCGATGGGGGACTAGCAACCCCACACTGGTTGACATATTAATTATTTTCAATTATAGTTGTATCTGTTATAAACCTGAAATGTGATTTTATAATTTTATTTTAGCTAGGTACGTATTTCAATGTGGACAATTTCAGTTTAAAATAACCAGAACTACAATTTAAAATAAACAAGATGTCAACCAGTCACGAGTGGCTAAATATCCAGAAAAATCATCATAAATTGCTGAATATTGAATATAGGTTGTACTAGTTTTTATGAGGATAGATGGCAGTTGCGAGACACTTTAAAACATTCAGCATCAACAAACGCATACATTATAAAAATTCAACAATATCACAGTTTATTTATGGGAACATAAAAAATGTTAAAATATTCTGAAATTTCACACTGAAAAATGTAAATTAAAAATATTTTAGAAGAAAACTGCATTACGGCCACACACAAAAATAGATACCTAATACCAGAAAATCCAATTAAAGATTTTTTCTACAACGATATTTAAAAGCAAGTCATAGGTACAGCATTATAAATACTATTACACAGTTATTTTCCAATTTCAAAGTACTCATCTCATAGTTTGCGTATTCCCTTTATTAACGTTTGAAGGTGACAACAAGTGTACTTTAAAAATTCTACTTAATAATCTAGAATTTTAGATAATAATTGTGTTTATTAAACTTCCAAAAATATACAGGATGATTATCCATCAGGTACTAATCCTGTGCAATTTACCGAATAGTTATACCAATTTCTAAGTAAGAAATAATCTTAGCTCTTTAAACTAAACGTAATGTAGGTATAACTGACAATGATTTTTTGAAATAGTTTTAAATTTGTTCACACCCCTCTTGCCAAATAACAATTCGGATTCACACGTCTAAAAATACGTTGTCCTAGTTTTTTTAGCAATAGTACGTACTTTTTTAATAGTTTGAGATTTAAAACATTTCCTTATTATCAATGAAAGGCTTATGTACTGATTTAAACATTCATTATTACTTTTAAAACTAAGCTTACTATAGTAATAAATTGATTTGTTAATTTAAACAATGTTTAAGGTGAATTTAAACACCATTTTAGCCATATTACAATAAAAACAAAGAAAAGTGGTTCGTCCTCCGCCCATATTAATTGCCACGAACATATTTACGTTGGACAGTTAGCGGAAACTCGCAGAGATGAAGAGCCCGATAGGGGTTGGTCGTGTAGCAATAAAACGTAAGGGCTGTAATATGCCTTGGACACGCGCGATGCCTTTTTGTGTCCTGGTGATAACTGTCATGTCAGGCTTAGCGTACTTGGTCGTTAGCGTTCTATGGCGACCTAACATCTTGCGCACTCAAACTAATTACGTAAAATTAAATTTCGCTTCTGTTGGATGACTATAAATTAATTGCCCTCATATTGCATGTCGCCTTGGATGGTATCGAGTTCGGAATCTCTCAACGGAACTCCAGAAATTCTTGTTAAAGATCCCCGCATTCCTTGCTATTTGAAGTTAATGTCTTTATCAGACTAATGCATTTGTAGAATGCATCCAATTAAAAGGATACTAATGTAGTTACAATTTTAAACTGCAGGTTAGGTATTATACAATGCTGCTTTAAACTCATTTTTTCAGAAAATAATTAGTTACAAATATGCTGAAACTGCATACGCGATTTTGAGTTTATATTGATTCATAAACGTATACAGGATATCTTTCATATTTTAGTATAAAGTATGGTTCCTCAGTTTATTTTGCATTAATAAAGCACACATTGACAAAGCACACCCTAAGTTAGACAATAATTGTGGCAGTGGTAACTCAATATTATTTAACCAGGTTTCAACTATGCTTTTGTTGCTGTACGACAATGCACCAACCCACAATTCCAAAGCAACACGCACTTCTGTAACTGACTGCAAATTTTGAGAAAACGATCGCTCGACTTACCATTTAAACGTATCCCCTAGTGATACTTTTCATTCTCTAATTTAAAAAACTCTCATTGGAAAAAGTTTGGGAACGATAATAATTTTTAAGCTATTGCCAAATTTTCGAGATGTGACGACTACCCATGGATGTATTAATAGATCCATGCGACTACCTTTATACTAGGTTAAAACTGTCATTGATACTTTCTGAATGTTCAATGTAAAATTATTTCATCCACTTATTATTTTAGCGGTAAAGCCTAAATAACTTTTATTTAAAAAATACCGCAACCATACATACTATCGATTAAAATTTTCCATTTTCCAGAAGAAGAAAAGTCGAACAACTGGTACTTTTAAGAAAATCAGTGATGCTTTGATTCCCATAATAAAGGAACGAGGAAAAACACACTGTATTACTAATCAATATTACTCTTTCATTTTATTTACTAAAATGTCATATTTGGTAGTTTTCTTCCCTCTTAAAAAAAAAATAAAAGTATCACAGTACCTATCTTAGAGTGCACAATTATCAACACCAGTACTTTTTCTGTGAAAGAAGTCAAATGTGAATATAATTCTTGAAATCCCAGCTGGCGGGATTTAGTGTCATGCAATTTTCAACACGTAAAAGTCTTGTTTATGATTAATATTTCCAAAAATTGATAGCCTGTTCAAACTAGAATTACTTTTCGATTACTTTCAACCGCCTGAATCGACTCTAATTAAAATTGTGCTAACAAAATCACAACTGATATAATCTTGCATATTAATTTTGACTTTTGTTCTTTTTATGAAAAAGAATGCTCAAAAATATTTCTTCTGTCCATTTCTAATAAAAACAACGTAATTTACTCAAGCCATTATTGTTTATTACTCATTAATATAAATAAATAAATCACTTATGTATTTGGCAAAAATAAGAAGAATGTCTCATAACATTTCTAGCAGTAATTAATTGAACACAGCAGGATAGTAGGACAGAAGATAACCATTGAACACTAATTACTAGGTTTCATGAAACAATGCAAAAGCGTAAAAAAGCTTATAGGCGATGTTTATATAAAGTGCTAGAAATGCCGATAAAAATATTTATTGCGCGTTATTGACGGGGTAATATTTTCGGAAACCACCCACAGGTTGAAACAATAATGTAGTAAAAGTGTCGGAGTCTAAACTACACACTTATAATAATCAATCTCCAACAAACAGCATTGTTGACAAGAGATGTTGCTGCGATAGTGCTGGTACATGCGACAATCATTATCAATGCCTCAAAATTACCCTAACTACACAGCACCCCACATCAATTTATCAGCAAACAAACCCTCCCATGTTCACACCGACGTCGATCAGAAACGCATTATAATTGTCGAACCAGCGGACGTTTCGAAAAACAGGAATGCGCTTCAAATGTTCCATTTAGATATTCGGAAGAGGTACCGAGTGTTAAAATTTGAGCATTTAAGATAATGCTAGGGTACGGCAGATACTCAGGGTGAGTTGGCAGTTCTGGACGAGGGTTAAATTAACCTGCGCCTTTCTGCACACACGACACGCTTTGATTATAATTAAGAAATGTTGCACCGGCAGCGCTTAATAGCGACGTGATAGGTCCATTCCCCTATCAAGATCTTCGAACCAGAAGCCCTAATTGTATTATACTTAACACGTTTTCCATTATACTTCGACACGGCAGCTTAAAAGATGTTGTTATAATTGCCAAATTTATAAAAGATTTAAAATAATGTTCTCTCTTATCTCTCCCAATTATAATTTTATTTATTCAAAAATAAGGAATTGCTCGTTTTATTCATGAAACAGTAAAACCATTCGCCATTCCTTTTTTCAATAAAGGTTATACGTAATATTAAATAACCTACAACTAACAATGAGTCGTGCTTCGATTTACAACAGAAATAGTTTAGTTCTTCAATTAAAAACAGATGCGACGCACGCTAATCAGTTCAAACATATCTGGGTGCAGATGTATCATCTAATCACAAATCCATTAGTTAAAGCGAAGTAGCAAGTAACGCTTTTAAACGAAGAAACAATTTGGGAAGAAATAAAAAGTAAAAAAGAAGAAATAACCTTGGAAATATTGATCATGTATAAAAGCAATTAGAAGGAATTGAAAATATATTAAGTGATGTCAGCGAAAAATAGCTAAAATGTCAAGATAATATAAACAAACCTTGTAGATATGACAATAGCAATCCTCATAGGAATGAAAGAAAGAAGAAAATATAATAGTGAGGAGGATAATAAATATAAGAATATTGAACAACCAATCAAAAACGGAAGAAGGGAAGTCAAAAAATGCATGAACGACAAATATGAAGAAATACAAACATTAAAGAAAAATAATGGCCTGTGTAACAGGCATACAAAAATTAGGAAACGCTGGATTCTACATATCAAATGTTATAGGAAGACATCCAGATGACAACGGTATCGTTATAATTAAAAAATATATATTTGAGTTTTTGAAAGCGTTTAATGGAGCTGGAATCAAATGGCTAACTGAATAAGATTTATGACCATAATCGACCTTTACAATTATCCCGAAAAAACCTAGTGCTGAAAAACGCAGTTACTACAGAACAATAAGCTTGATGAGCCATATCCGAAATGCGTTTTTACAGGTTCTGTTTCAAAGATATAGCCATAGAGATATGAATTTTAAAAAATAGGCTTGTTTTATGGACTATTACAAAGCGTTTGATAAAGTACAAAACGATCGTGATATTTAATGAATATTTACTAGAACCAAAAACTAGCAAAGAAGTGATATCTGCAGTTATGAGTTTATAACGAGGTGTAAGTGAGGAGTGTGTACTTGCCCCTACTGTTTAACATATACTATAGCGAACATTCACAAAAGTCTTAGATGGGAAAAATGTGGGATAGTTAGTTAACGAAAATCGATTAAACAAAATACGATAAGCAGACTACGCAATAATATTTGCAGATAGCTTCGAAAAGCTAAAACTACTAATGACAAAAGTAGCAGAAACAAGCTACGAGTCTAGTTTAAGATTAAAAATAAACATAAATTATTAGTAAAAATGCTGTATAACACTGCCAACCAATAGTAAATAATACATAAATAGAAAAAAAAAACAACCATCTATGCCTAGGTACCATAATAAATGATCGTTGGGACCACCCCCAAGACATGTATGGCAGTATTCAACACGTTTACCTTAAGATATTAATAATAAACGGATTTATTATTTTATATACGAGTAAAGTTTTTGTAACTCTTTTGCGTTTGTTTGTTATTGTTTAGGAATTATGAGTAGAAGCCTTTTTGTGTAATATTCGAGATTGGGTGCATTAATTTTGGGGATTTCTGCTTTCATTAATCACCTCTATATTATGTCAAATATTTAAGTGTTGCATTTTTAAGATATAATAATAACGATTGTGGACGTTTTTTTTGGGATTTTACGTAATTGGGTGTTTACCCTTTCACCTATAAGTTTTTATTTGAACTGTTTCGAACCAGTGGCGCTTCCGGACACACCCCCTTACCTAAAACTAGCTGGCATATTTGCTACACATTTTGGCAACCACCAACTACTGCATATCTGTTTTTAGGAATAGATTATTGTTATCATAGTGTAACATTATATTGTGAACCCTAGGTGTAGCAATACTACAAATGTTGAGAAAATGGTTCAATATTACAATCACGGGTTTTTAACGAGTTAATAGGTACAGTGAGAATTGCCATGATGGTTACGAACATCCGGTAACGGATACGCCACAAATGACGCAAAATAAAAGCAGACATTTTTCCTTAGATTGGCACTAGTGAGAACACCGTACCAGGAATACTATATTACTTCTTATAGAGTTAGTAAGAATTAATAACGGCAACACAACATTGAGTTATATTTTCTATGGACAGTGTAATAACTAAATATTATATCTTTCGAAGTGACTTTTCTGTAGTACGAATATCTCTTGCATGTACCACATGGATTCAATGTCGTTAAGGTCAAAATTGTGCGTGACCATTTCATACCAGTAATATGCGGTCCAGAAAATCTGTAACCACGAAAGCAACATGGTATCGAGCATTGTCGTACATAAACATGTTTTTTAATCTTTATCCATATGGTTCGTATGGGGTCTGCCAATGTAATTAATATGCATTAGAGCAGTGACAGTGGCTCTAGGAAGCACCACGCTATTGCAGTACTTTCTCCAAAACGATTGATTTCTACATTTTATGAACCCGTCAACACATTCAAACCCTACTTTGATGACCGTTGTTACTGAAAAATAATTTGAATGTTGTCGCTAGATAGGACATACGTTGTATGTTCCATTGCATATTGTGAACAGGCTGTACGTTGAGGACACTTAATAAAGAACAGAATGTTGATCATATAGCATTTTAGTTGGTTAAGGATAATTTTCTTCTTTTATCAGATATTAATTCTTTATAGCGACGCCAAGCATAATTTTAATAATTGTAACTGCTTTTGTTACTTATTTTTGTTATTTCCATATCTTTAACAATAATCCTAGCCTACAATAATCATATGCATACTTAAACACAACAAACAACAGCAGACTTTTACTATTGTTAGCTTTTCGCTTTGAACATTGTTTGAGAAGTTTTTTCTTTATTTCTTAATCCTATATCACTGCTTATATTTGCTTTTGTTGGTCTATAATTTTAGTTTTTCAAAGTTTCCACTTAGTAGAAGCATTTAAACAAATTGTGAGTAGGTATATTTTTCCACTCGTGTTTGGAATAGTGTGTAATCATAAAAGAGTAACATTGCCTATTCTTTCAGAGGTTAATAGTTTACAGCGAAAATAAGCCTGAAAGATAACATAGGTTAAGGAAGCCATTGTAGTTACAAAACATAACCTACTAAGGGGATAAGCTCAAAATAATGACGATTAAATGAAATAGAAAATAATTAGTAGAGTGATTATCGTATTAGTTATTTAGCACTAAGCAAACAATTTATCGAGCTAACGTGATAAAACATTTAAAACGTTTAGATGCTCAGATATTCCGTGGCAGTTTAGAAGAAATAACAGGCATTACTCAAAGAAGCAATTTTTCAATCAATTGTTATAGATGATTTCGGATGATTTCGCGGCCATTGGACCGTGCCGTTGTTGAGATTGGAGTACTTAACGTTTCATTTACTTTCATAAGGGGTTTCGTCAGGAGATAAGCAAAAAATTACGGTGACTCAACGTGTAAACCTGATGAAGCCCCTTATGAAAGTAAACAAAACGTTGTGTTCTTCAATCTTAATAATGAGACGGTCTAATCGATCGTATTAAATTGCAAAACACAATTCTGGACATATTTAATTTCATTTCAACTAAATTTACCATTTACTTAAGAGTCGTGCACCAAGCCGGATAGATTGGATTTTTTTTTTCTTATAAATCAACTAAGTTTTACAGTATCGTTGCACATTGCGGGCATATTTCACTAATTGAATATCAAAATTAATCTTGGTACGTTCTTACAGAAGCTATTAACCTATATGTATAAATAATCAAATTTAAAATAGGCATATCTTCACCTAATCAAATTTTTATTTGCCTTCTTTTCCTCTTATGGGCCTGTGTACAACATATATTACTATTAATTTATTATAATTAAGATATTTAATCAATTTTTCTAACGAAATATTCTTCATACTACTATTATAATAAAACACTCTTATGATTTAATTCTTGATGTTCTCCTTCAAAAAACGTGACCACCTAACCTATGTTTTTACTTCTAACTAATATAAGTAGTAAGATACGAGTAAAATTTTTAGCTAACTAAGGTTGCGACGAATCCCGAGGTAAAGCCCTTTGAAAATATAAATCTGGCACACAAAACAAGGTTTATTATTTATTTATTTACACTATTAGTTTGATTGTAAAACTATTAATAAGTTGAATTATGTGAAAGGTATTTGTGTATCTATAATTGATTAGATATTTATATCTTTAATTTATCTGGTACAGAATACGTTAAGATGTAAACTAACCATATAACGATAACGCGTTATAAAAATATTGTATATATTCAAATAGTAGTAATCCACAAGTAATTTCAGCTTGTAATTAAATATACGCATTTTGAATGGTGTGTTATTTCCTTAATTCGCACCGCTTCCGTAGATTAATTAGAGATTACAATTTAAGTAAATCTGATGACGTGTGTAAATACCAGTAGTGCAAATGGAGCATGTTTCATCATGATTCAAATAATTTAGCATGTGTGTAGCTCATTATGAATATTTTACGATCACCTAGAACCGCACATTGCTTTTATGAGAAATAGTTATAGCAATATAACAGCATTTAAAAGTTTCTATTTTGTGCTACACTTTCTGCTATAATATGAGGATTGCTTTTAATTTATTTGAAATATTCTTCGCGTTCACATTTTAATAACTACTAAAAAATATATGTGAACGCACGGAAAGATCAAACATATTTTATAAGGGTAAATTATTTGTATTTTTAAGTGTATGGATGAATTTTTGAACAGTTGTTAGATTTTTGCCAGTTTTACACTCTAAAAGATAATATTACCATATTCTCTGCAAACATTTCGAAAGAACAAAGCAACAAAAGATATATTAAACTTACTTTTAATACTTCTTAGAATTTTTTTTTAACTCAAATAAGTCATAAAATTGCCCATTCTATTAAACCTTGGAGATATTCGAACTTTAAAAATGTACAGAAAGCTTCGCAAGTAACCTATGGCGATAATTTTAAAATGGTTAATCTATCAAATCTGCATTGCATAGAAAAAATGTATAATATCTTGTTAAAATTTCAAGACGTGGAATGCCTAAATCAATCCCTTGAAAAGATATCTGAAGGTTTTAAACTTGTCCTTAAAACAGAAACCAACACTAAAGTTAGATCTCTCTTCTATAAATAATATAGTTCTATAGGTTCGTGTTCACAGAATCTGCTATAAGGCTTATAAAGCTTTTAAAACTTATAAAGAAACATTCTAACACCGTTTTACTTTGTAGTTCATCCATTCAGCTCGGTTCATTAGGTGCCGTAGTTAACACTCGCTTGTCCTGTATATTTTATTTTAAATATATCTATAGCACTCAATCAAGGTAAAGAAGAGATACTATCTAATTCACCTAAGAACGGTTTGACGTCATCCTAACATTCGTATGGGTTACAGTTCCTAGATGTGACTGAATATTTACTTTATTAGGGTTCGGAAAATGATTGTCAAACTCTCTCTCTCGCTCCCTCTCTTTCTGCATTTATGGGACAGATATATACCGTTTTATTCTATCTAAATTAGTATAGTATATTAAAGTATGAGTGGATAACAAGGTCTTTAAAACACGCGCGAGTTTTCGAGCACGACGGCGTAGCCGGAGTGCTCGAAATAGAGCAAGTGTTTTAAAGACCTGTTATCCACGAATACTTTACGCTATTTTTTATTATACATCCAATACTTGAAATAAATTACGCACTAAAAACTTAGAAATAATTTTTGTCGTGATAAATTGAGAGGGCATAATAATATTGCTACTATAGTTACGAGAATTATTTACATTTTTGTCGCGTCCACGTCCGTTGTTGCATTCAGTCGTTTCCTTGACAACCTTTAAAGCTCGGCGAGCTTTAATCGCCTGTATTCGCACGCTCAGGCGTGCTTTAAACGGCGATTCTGATGCAGGTATAATAAAAAAATAGTTACACATATGTCAAAACATACATGTAGGTTATATTTTTTGGTATGCTAAATTCATAGGCGTCCTTATGACGCGACGGTTCTTGAAAGGGTTAATATGCCCTTCTCTAAATAATACAAGTCTATAACAATTTACTTGTTATAATAAAGGGTGTTTTTTTAGAGTGGGAGAACTTTAAATTGAAATAAAACACAGAAAAATGTTTTTAATATCCATGAAATTGGCTTTATTTGAAAGATAATTTCATGGCATTTATGTTTGAATATGATTTCGAGCATGTGACAGTCGCGGCTGGCGTGTACATGACGTAATCTGGAGGTCCAATTTTCACACACTCTTCGCAGTAAATCAGGCTGTATTTCGGCAATAACGCGTCGAATGTTGGCTTCCAAGTGCTGAATTGTTTCCGGTTTATAGACTTAGACATGCGACTTTACATATCCTCAAAGAAAATAATCTAACGGCGTCAAATCGCACGAAAGAGGTGGCCAGTTAACAGATCCATTTCGTGGATCCATTTTGTGGATCTGTTAATTGGCCACCTCTTTCGTGCAATTTGACGCCGTTAGATTATTTTCTTTGAGGATATGTAAAGTCGCATGTCTACGTCGATAAACCGGAAACAATTGGGCACTTGGAAGCCAACATTCGACGCGTTATTGCCGAAATACAGCCTGATTTACTGCGAAGAGTGTGTGAAAATTGGACCTCCAGATTACGTCATGTACACGCCAGCCACGGCGGTCACATGCCCGAAATCATATTCAAACATAAATGCCATAAAATTATCTTTCAAATAAAGCCAATTTCATGGATATTAAAAACATTTTTCTGTGTTTTATTTCAATTTAAAGTTCTCCCACTCTAAAAAAACACCCTTTATAATATGATCAAAAAGCATTTTCATCTAGTATGGCTATTTAATAGTTAGTAATTTAAGAATTCAACTATAAGTCACTTAAAAATTAAATGTCAAGTTTGACATTTAAGTATAAACGTAGTTGCATTCATAAATTAGGAACTATTGCATAGCCATACTAAATAAAAATAATTTTACTTAAGTTGTATGTATAACTCAGAAAAGTTACACAATTTACAATTATCAAGTTTGCACTAGAGCCAATCAAAAAGTGCTTGTCACAAAGATATTTAGTTTCCAAACCCTATACGAATTAAATAATCACGTACTATTGCTACCTACATTTAATTTAGTCATGCTTTTTATTTCATGTAGGATGTTGGATGCGATTTAATTTGGTAATGTGTTTTTGTGTAAGGGGTTTAGCAGCTGCAGGAATTCAATAAATGTAGGTTGGGCGGACTACGCTGCGCGTTGACGTAGCACACAAGCAATAACAACTTAAAAGGATAGTTCACATTTCCGCTTTTAATGAACTTTTTTATATTACCGACCTAAAAATTGGTGGCACTCAAAGCAATTAACATTTGCATTCAGATTAACAGATTGTTGCCCTAATGATTAAGTATCGTAATAAACCTCGCCCTCTTACTGAGTATAGCTGGCAGACAGGACATCGTAACATAGTTAGAGCAAACGATCATTGTGTATTCCCGATTATGTCGTAATTGTCATTTTCGCCTGTAACAAACTGGCGTTAGTGTCGTAATGTTAAATTTAGACTGTAACAACCGCTCAAAACAAATTCCAATTAATTGACAGAACAGCAAAGGAAATAAGGTGCAAACAACTGAAATTGAGTGGGAGCGCTTTTAATCCTCCCTCTTTGTCAAGAGCGCTGGATTTCACCCTAGACATACAAAGAGTGTATGTACTTGTGTAGCATACGATATTTCCCATTTTCGTAACTTGAAAATGATTTGTTGGCGTCAGACCGTCCTTAGGAAAATTCAATAGTAATAACTATTTACTATTATCTACAGTAATAATAACAAACATAATTTGAAACTTACTTATTGACTTTCCCACTGCTTATGAAGAAAAACGCGTTTAGGCAATAGACTTAGTAACTAAGAATTAATATGGAGTGGTGGACCATGGACTAAAATAAATATAGAATTTTGAAATCAGAAAATAAGAGCTATACAAGGCCGAACCAAACCGAATTTAGATGACTTTTCAGATGCTTTCTTAAACATATTGTATAAACAAAATCAGTTTATTAATTTTTTACCAAATTTAAAATAAGATCCAAAAAAGACATCACAAGCAAAAAAGAAGTAAAGATGTTTAGCGTTTTCAGATACGTCTTTAAAAAATCTAAATACGGTAATTCATTTTTGTTAGAATATTGACCAGCACTAAATTTTATAACTTTCTGCTGTTTCAACCAATGCAATGTAGGTAATTTGTCCTTTTGTCTCTCAACTCAACAAGTGACCAAGCCAACAGTAAATAGTAAAAATGATACTGAAGTTCAAGCAAGGAAATGTCAAATTTTCGTAGTCAATATAGGACACTGACGATAGACGTTATAATATTCAGCCTTTAAAACATTCGATCGATGCGCCATCTGTCTAAAATGTAGCGAAAACGGTAGGTGCTCTCCGACTTTTAAAGTAAAATAAAAGAGCATATATTATATGCTCTTTGGTAAAATAGAACATTCTCCTGTTCAAAATTGTATAATTTAAAGTATATTTTTTCTTTCTTCGACCCTTCTCAAATCCAGATCGTTCAGACCGGCAATAAACAAACGATCAGGTTTTTTTTACATTTTCAATTATTTGAAAAATTAAGTTTGCAAAGTAAAATCTCTTCAAGTTTGTATCTTTAATGCAACTGAACTTTGCTAAAATACATAGATATTATCACAAACTCCTCAACCCTTTGAGTCACTAATAATATATTTTGAAAACCATCCACTAACCTACCCAAACACTGGCATTTTCCCATTTTCTACGATTTGTGTTTTTCGAACACTTTCATTACTTTTTTATAATTTCGTAAACTTGCATAAATAATTTTAATACAAAAACTACAAAAATTATACAAAGACCCACCCTAATTCCTTGCTTCCAAATTAGCACATGACATTAATAACTGCCATTTTGTCTTGCAATGCAGCAAGTAGCCACGCCAACAGTAGTAAAAAAGATATTGAAATTCAAGCAAGAGAATCCGGGAATGTTCGCCTGGGAAATCCGAGAGCAGCTGGTGGCGCAGCGAGTGTGTGAACCCCACAGCATCCCTTCTGTTAGCTCCGTCAACCGGATCCTAAGGAACAGCGGCGCTTGGCCGGAGCCCCCGGAATTGCTGCACCCGCGGCCGACACATCCAGGTAAGGAATACACTATAAATTGTATTTAATTAGGGGATAACCCGGAAACTCCGGATTTTACTACTAAGTCCGAGTTCTGCAATTTAGACAAAATTTTCAGGTCAATGTCATTGTAAAAAATGGAAGACAGTAAAACAAGTCTTTTAACTGCCAAGAAAGCAAAACTTTATTAATATATCTATCAAGATTCATAATAACTAGCTAGAAAATCCACAGTATAGGTGAATGAAAAGTTTACAATTATAATGTAAAATATACATAAGCTGCGTTATTTAGTTTGCCAATTTGGGGAGAAAGCTGTGAACATGCATCTGAACAACAAAAAAACGTCAGAACTGGATTTAAAGGTAATGGAATTCGCAGTTAAAACTGCCTTTTGCCTTAGAAAACTACTGCAGAAGAAAACTGAATCTCTGCTACAGAAATTGAACAGTCACCACAGTATTACCATAGTTACAGTAGCATAAATTGCAGTATAAACTATGAAAACATGGCTTAAGAATAGATTTCTGGGCCAAGTAAAGTAAAGTTCAAGCACTTCATTCCATGTAGAAATATGGCCTGACACAAGGCGAGTCAGGGTCGCCGAAATATCTCTTTCGAAACCCAGTCATCTGGCACACCGTTAACGGCGTACTGGGTGAAGTGGTTAGCATCACCCCTTCTGGGCCAAGAATAAGACGATTTAACTGACCTTAGATGTATCCAAATGACCTTCCGTTAAGTCAATAGTCTGCTTCTAAGTTTTTTTTTAAGAATTAATTTTGCTAGTCACAATAAATCACTTGGATCGATTTGAATGATATTCCTTTTTTGAGATGTGTTGATTATTATTAAGTATTATTATTTTCCAGAAAAAGAAATTATTTAGTAGATTTTTAGTCTTTGTTATCTTTGACATCTGTTAACAATTTAAACATAAAAATAAAATCTTAATGCTTTCTTTTAAACAGGTGTAATATAGTTGTAAAGCGTTTCAAGCAAATAATGAGTAAAAAACTCATTTTAATTATGGCACCAATGCTTTTTCAGTTGTCAAACTTCTCAATACGAAATAGTTATTGCAGAAATGGTACAAAGAGCTTAATTCAATTTATTGAATAGAATCAACCTTTACATCCACGGAAATGATGGTAGGATTGAGCATTTCCTCTAAATTTATTAGTGTACCTAGTTATCAATAATAATACCTTGCATCAAATTGTTTTTTGACGTTTGTCTTTTAACATAAAACCAACTGGATTACACCTGTTTCCAAAACAGCATAACGCAGAATTTAGTTTTTCTCTGAATTGGAACAGGTAACAAAAGTTGCAAAGATGAAACAATATTTACAAATGATTTTTTCTGAAAACAGAATTTAAAGTTAGTTGCTTTGCCATTCAAGAATTACTGTCTGACCTGTGTTGTGACACCCTTGCTTCATTCATTAGTAGTCAACTTATAATAACTACTATCATCTTAAAAGGTAACTTATACCCTGGAACGCCATCCAAATACATCCCTTCATTCTATTGTTATAAACAAAATTAATTATTTTAAAAGTAACCACATCATTTCGGGATACCCTGTATTCCCAGTAATTCAAAATGCACTGAAAATTTGTGGTTTAAACATTAAAAGCATTAGGGCTTAGAGTGCCTGTAACCAAAACTACCTAGAAACAAGTCGCCACAAGTCACTCTCTGGCGTCACGGGCGCGTGATGTCAGTTCAAGTGGGCTAGTTAATGACCGCCATGTGAAGTTTGAATACAGATCGTAACTCCACGTTGATTACAATTATCGATTATAATTGAGCTTTTTGTAATAGACAAATCCCTTAGTGCCTTCGTTAGTGTTTGGTGCCGTACGTGTAAGTTATTTACTAATATTTTTGCACAAACAAACACGTAAATGACCGTTATAGGTGGTTGTGAAATAAGGGAATTATTACCGCATGTTGCATTTTCCTAGCATTTCAAAGCAGTTGCCGGTGAATACACGTAATAGTACTTTAGTACAATTATATACCATATTTGTGCAACTCTTTGTAGATATATATTTACATTATTATGCCGTATATCTGTCCAATTCCTAGATGCAGAGACACAAACATGAATAAGGTGCATATGCTTAGTTTCTTAACGGATAAAGATTTATGTAAAAATGGATTACTACTATAGCAACGACAAACTTTACTCCACCCAAGTACTCAAAAGTTAGCTTTGTTTAATTCTGTTATATTCAATTAATTATTTGAGCATTCTTAAGAAAAAAAATTAAATGTCTGGTTTTTAAGTTTCTTACGGAAGAGTCCCATTTCGTTCATTTTATTGGGTTCCAATATTATACCGAAAGAAGAATAGCGAAAAGTATAATTAATTTTACAACGAATTAAATTTAAAATTTAACATTTTTGTGGTAAAATCAATAATTATTGATTGGGCAAAAGTCGAAAACTAACTGCGTCAACAAATTAATAAACCAAATTTCGAGTTTTATGTTTATTGTGTAGAGTACGACTAAATGTTCAATTCACGGCTGGTAACCCCTGGTAAGCCCTTATTTTTATTATAAACACTTTGGGCCTATGCTATTTAACTGAGGTTCGACCTACCCATGCTGACGTCACTTCGGAAAGCGGTGGCCTTGTTTCTGGGTGACGCTGCTGTAACTCGGTGCAAAAAGTCCTTCCAAAAATTTACATATTCTGATTACTAGCTGTAAGTGCCATGTAATGCTGGCAATAAATATTATAAAAAATATTATCCCTCGATCTTGAAACGTTGAGCACTTGAATTTTCGAATTCTACAAAGATGGACTTTGAATTTATGGATTTAGAAAATGTAAAGGTGTTGAAATTGTTGTTACAAAATGGATTTCATTATTCAGAGCCATCAAGCAAATTATCTTTTCTGGGCCTGATGTCAAAACTTATTTTTAAAATAGGTGAAGGAAAAGTGTAGCAAAATTGTATAAAAATTAAATAAAGTCAACTAAAAGACAATATAAAATGCGATTTAACTATATAACTTTATTATAATGTTATATTTATTTTCTCCATAATTTTACGTAAATATTGAACCATTCTATTCTAAAACTCGAAAGCAACACTTCAACGAGTTCAGAAGTTTACTCAGTTGTGGGTGAACTGAAAATAAAGCTAAAAGTTAGGCTTCGGTAATTTTTACAAATTAATTTTCTTCTGCACTGTAATATTTGAACCTCGATAAAAACATACATTTGTCAAATGAGCTTGTCAGGTTTATCAAACAATATTGAATTATCATAGGTATTATATGCACAAATTATCAGAAGAAAATATTTTGGCGGTCAAGAATATGTGCTAAATTGACTATGTTAATAAAAATAGATTGTACAACAAAATTTCAGTTGTCTAATGATCTTTTGAAATTAAAACCTGTAACGATTCGTTTTAAGAAACATCAACGGACGAACTGCAGACAAAAGTGTTTGAATGTTTCTAATGCTATACCTGAAATGTTGTCAGAACCTACTCGTATATACACTGTGCGAGTTTTCTCTGTTTTTAGTAATTTTCAAACTGATGAACGAAATCTAATAAAAATCGAGCTGCAATTTTTTAAAATTCATTTTAAGTGAAGATAAAAATCATTATGGCAAAGGACGCAATGATTTGCAATGAAAAGTAATTTCAGAGGGTAGGTACTATTTTTTTCTTCGAAATATATATTTTCAAAGGATCCTGTCTCATTTTAGTACTGAAGAGGCATCTCCGGGTTGAGCTTCTAGACCAGTTGGCCACCCTACCGGTAAAGAGAGTTTGTACGAGCGCTTCATGAATCCGCAGGTGCTGGCGGACGCCGTCTCTTTAGTCGCGCAATTAATTAATAAACGTAAATTAAATTAAAAGCTGTAATACATGAGTAATGAATCCGGGGCGTATTTACAGATTTCGCGAATTAATTACCTGTCCATTAAAACGCAGCCGCGCTTCGGCACCGAATTATCAATTAGAGGCATATAAAGTAAAATCGGCCCTCGATAAATATTTCGCCGTTAATCAGGACTGCACTTATCGGCTGATTAGAAGATCATCAGCGCTTTAATGTTTGCTTTAACTTTCGTCGGAATTTACGAGCTGAGGTGAATTTAACCTCTGATGAAGCTCACCGATTGCGTAATTAAGACGTTTGGCTAAAGGTGCATCAGGCGGGCAAGGGCTGAGTTATGGGGCTCATAAATTTTACGCAACCCACCGCCGCCTTTACAATTTCCGGATATATGGAACTACCTGTATTTCCAACTTTTCAAATAATTTTAAAATATATAGTGGAGTGATCAATTGCGTAGACAGGGGAAGAATCAAATAGATACAAGAAGCAACCAAAATTCGGAAGAGAAACATTGACAAAGCGTATCTATATCTTTTTCATTTCTTATTGGGTTGATCTCAAAATGTAGGTATGCCATTATGTATTTGTATCATGAATGAATAGACTAAGACGATCAAAAGTCGATTCAAAAATAAAAACAACAAGAAATCTTGTTTTATATATCAAGAGCTTGTATTAAGAAAAGTTGCTCTAAATTACAAAGAAACTTCAAATTCAAAATCTCTTTGAAATTTTTTTTATTGTATTTCAACAAGAAACATGTTTACATATTCTTTTCCTGTCTACACATATATGTTAAGTTATTATTGTATTTATTTTAAATTTTAGTCAGTATTTACCCTTTGTTGAAAAAATAATAAGAATGAATTTTACCAGAAGTTGTCTAAATTTACATAAAACTCCCAAGTTCAGCTTTAATAAATTTCTAATAACTATTAACGAATAAATGTAATTTACCATTGTGTTTAATAAGTGAGATCAATTTTACAGAGACAGAAAAACCATCTTCATTAAATTTTCACCTTGGGGACAAGTACACAAATATTGTTTTCATAGCAATCTTATTTAAAAAATTGAACTGTCACATGAAATGAATTATTTTGCATTAACAGAAAAAGTAATAAAAATATTTCCATGAAATTCTACATTTCGGCTTTATGTAATCTTATGCAACTATTCGTAATAACTAGTTATTCTGCGATTAGATAGTAGAACTCGCGCAACTCCCCATGAGCTCAGCTGAAAATCCCCCCCCCCCCCAGATATTTCTCTTTTTGGAATTTTTGCTGAATATGTGGTATCACTTATGAGTAAGAGGGAAATGTCGTCTGTGAAAACAATAATTACAGGCATTTTTGGAGAAAAATAGTTTGTTGTTTTCCAGGGTATTTAATCCTCCTGATATCGAATTGTGCAACGCAGCGACGCCATCGTTCCAAAGCTCCGTAAATTTTCATGAAAATCTGTATGTTACTTTCGTGGCTCTGTATGGAACATAGATACATATGTAGATACACAAACTTAAATAAATTTTCGCCAAATCGTTTCGAAAGCCCTCGCTTCGCTCGATCATTTATTATTTTCCGGAAGTTTTCTATTTACTTCCACCATAGGACGATAACAGGGTATAAAAATGTTTAAAAGTTTCACAAAAGAACCACAAAGATAAGGTTTTAAAATTGAAAAATGTGTATTTCAAGAGATTTTATGCAAAATGTAACCCGACAATACATAAAGAAGTTATATGCACGGGTAAATGTGAAATGAAAATATAAAAATGTTACATATTGAAAAAATGTAAAATAACATTTCCTCGAAATCTAGAGTTTTATGTAATTGTAAGCAGCTTATCTTAATAATATTTATTGACAAACCAAAAAGAGCTGTGTCTTTTCGAATATTTACGTCTGTTTTCTATTGCAGGAGGTTACTATTTACCTTGAAAAAATTGCCTAACCTGAAAAATATTCTCGTTACAAAGACTTATAACGTTATAACGGTGTAAATTGTTAGATCAACAGTAAATAAAATAAAATACAAAGGATTACAATAAGAAATGAAATACACTCTGTATGTGTATAAATATATTAAATAAACTTAAATACAATCACTGGCAATAATATCAAATAAACCGCCACTGCAATTCTGAGCAAAAAGATTCTGGGTTGTTCATCGAGTATAATTATTTTACATTACGAAACTGTCATGGACAAAATCCAATTTATTCATAAGAATGATCATTGATTAGATGGTACCTTCTGTAATATCGAAAAGAAAATGTCCGATAAAGAATGATACAAATACAGAATTGAATCTACCCTCAATGAAGTTGCTAGCCCGCGAGTAACTGGGCTAACTGCATCCTAACGCCAAATGTAGTCAACCCACAATACAAAAGTTAGAATAATTCCTGCATAGTAAGTTGCAGACCTTACCGGTGGACAACGGTTATGGCTACCTTGACTCTCTCAGCACTTATTTGTTAATAACTTAGCCAAAATAACACAAAATTATTAACCAGCTAGTAATCACAATAAATATTAAAACATTTGGTGTACATATAAATACATATAAATTGACATAGGTACGAGTAAAAATACCGGCTTTCTGATTTTAGACTAGCAAATGACAAAAAATACAAAATTTATTAATAGCAAAGCTATAATAATTATAAAACTGTAAAAATAGCAGATTAAAGATCATTATTAATAATGCATTAGAAGAATATCTATAAAATATGGACGAACAAAAAAATATATTATTGAGAGTAGGCAGAACATTTTACATGAATAAAATCATAATATCAAAACAGCGCTCTAAATTAACTGAACTAATTAAATTAGTCGCTTAGTATGGAGTAAATTGCCACAGAATTAAGAAGTTTAATAATATGTAAATATAGATCAAAATCATGGCTCTAGATTGAATATTTTTAATTGTTGGACCCACCGAAAAACCGAAGTGATTAAACCACGTAGTCAAGGGTAAGTATATCCGTTTATCTATACCTGGTAACTAAATAAAATTCTCAATTACTATTGGCCAACTGTATTATGAGTTATATAATCAACAGTAATATCCCAAGTGCATTAAAATGGCCGATTAAGTTTTGACGTTTTCGGAAAATTTACGAGATATATTTCTTCAGAGCAAAACATTCTGACAGAAAATCGTAAAAATTTATTCAGCTAGTTTACATGCACGCGGGATGTTCGGCGTGATTATTTCCTGAATAAATAGATAAAATTCAGTTGGTGAAGCATCTTCAATTATCATGTTAAAATTATGCACAAGCGATTAGGTAAATTTTGACACATATTTAACCGCGGTTAAATTTTGACGTTTGAATTTTTGTCATTATTAAACTGACAGAAACCATAGGTAGTGATTACGCATTATTGTGAATATGAAGGAAATAATCATATTTATACCCATTCGGAGTCACGTGCTAATCTAGTGACTTTACCCATGTCGATTCTTAAAAATGCAATTTTAGGATATCGACATATCGTTTTATAGGTTTTCACATCTGCCAATTTCTAAAACAAGGTAGTTGTTATTTATACAGAAATTAACACATGGTTTCCTATTCGCAGGGTTTGATTTCAACATTTGGAATGATAAAACAAAACCTAAAAAATCATAGTAAATATATTCAGTAAATAATGTGTCGCACTGTATCCCGTCTGTTTTTAATTTATAAATTGTGCTCTCCGAGACATTTAACACAAGAGCAGCACGACGAGCAATGTTGGATGGTGAAACTGTTGGTTTACCATTTTTAATATTGTCGTACTCTTCATTAAAAAACGCATAACATTAAAAATGAATTGTTGTGATTGCTCGTTATACCGTATGTCCGATGGTTTCTTTTTATTTTCAGTTTTCTGCTCAACTAATTTAGGTTTAATTTAGGTTTTATTACCCTTATCTCAATAACTTAGATGAAAAGTATCAGCTGACCGATTAGAAAAGTCAAATTTTAATAGTATATTATGATCCTAGTGTATAAGTACGCCTTTAAAGCACGTCCGCCGAGTTTAAGAGCACGGAGTGCTTTTAACGTCGCTAGTGCTTTAATGACACTTATACATATGTATACGCTATTTTTTCTACGATCGTAACAAAAATATAAAAACTTAGTTCGGTGACACTTTTTCCGTCACATTGTGTTAGATACTCTAGGTTATGTTGACATTCAAATTTACGGCGAAGCGGGTTTTAATATAGTATTAAAACACGCCATCAATGGGAACGTGCGAATAAGACGTATTTCGGGCACTAATATTAAGTGATATAAATGTCACTTTTGGCACTAGAAACTGTGCAAAACGTTGTCATTTTGACAAGATCGTAGAAAAATAGTAATTTACATTACAAGTATGGAAAGTGGAGCTTTTCAGTACTAGTAAGATGTTTCCGGAAGAAGCCGTTAGGCCAAGTCCGGAATTTCGAGACGAGTATGGAAAAGCCACTTTCATACGAGTTTCGTACAATATTTTTTCGTACACTAGCATACAAAACGGAATAATAAATTTATACCCTAATCTGAATTTGCCGTAAAATTGATTAATTAAAAAAGTACACTTTGCGGAATTTGTACGGCAAAGTAAAATTCGTACGGCAAAGTGCTACTTTGCCGTACGGATACCGCAAAGTACTACTTTTCCGTACGAATACCGCAAAGTGTAACTTTCTAATTAATAAATTGTACGGCAAAGTAGCTCTTTCAATGCTAGTGTACGAAAAATTAATTTTTGTAATCGAAATGCCTTTTTTCGAATTTCCTCCATTTCATCTATTTTACTAAAGATGAACAGTGACAGATAAAAGTCACGTGACTCCGAATTGGTAAAGTACATTTTATTCTATAATAATTTTCAAGGTCAACTTTCTAGGGGATAAGTTGCATTCCTGCAGGGTCCCTAATTTTAATAATGTTGGTACATAGATTTTTAGTTCTTTTATCCGATTTTATTGATGATGATGATGATGATTCCATGTTAAAAAAAGAAATTTATCAAGAGTTCAAATTAAGAAACTTTGACATTCAAAATTGACACATAACCATAATTTTCAAAATGTTCTACCAACACGAGGTATAAAAATTTCCTAGCGTGTTAATCACATATCTACCAACATTGTAACACTTTGACAGTTATTATAGAAAAAAACGTACTTTATAATTTTGACTATAGTAGAAACTAAAATTACAGCAATTAGTAAATCACTTCAAAATGTAATAACACAAGTAAAAAAGAAATGTAAAAAAAAACTCTGACGTGGCAGAAAAATATATTATCCAGTGTGTCCAAGATAAGGAGGGGCAGTGTAGAGATCTAGTTAATTGTAAGACACAAATTTTGTTTAATTAAAGGACTAACAAAGTGCCTCCTAATTCTGTTTTTTCCTGGCATTTATATTAAAATTAGAGCGAAACCTACATACGGTCTTGAATTTCAGATGTCAAATTTTAGAAGTAAACTGAAAGTTTCTATAAAGAAGTTTTGTCAGTTTCTCTCTAACTTTTATATTAACGTCAAAAAATAGAATAGAAACATAAAAAATTCTGTTTTTTAAGATAACTCAAAAATGGCAAATCATATCAATGATTTCTAGGATTCTAGGCGTCAATTTCCTAGCCAAATTTGTATCTCTTACTATTAACGAGATCCCTATGTTGACTCTCATTATCTTGGACATGCTGTATATAAATATCATAAATTGCTGCTGATTGTAATTAGAAATTTTTATATTTGTGCGGCGATAAATAAAAGTCGTTGTTCTGTTTAAATCACGTTTATTACAAAAATGCACTAACTGAGCTATGAGGTTATGTAGTCTAATGCAAACACTGCGAGCGGTTGATCGCGTCTCCCCGTTCATCCGACAGGGATGCCCAGAGTAGGGGCACCTGTTACCAACTGTTACAAATTTAATTCTCTACTCCTTAAGGGCAATACATAATACTTGGGAGTCAATACACAACATTTCCTCCCTCTTTTGAAATATAGATATATAATTTATTGAAGTGAAAATCTTAATGGGGGAATTCGACGACGTGTTGATCTGCGTGGGGTTTGTGGAGCAGGTCCTTGTTGAGGTGCCGCATCTCTGCGATTCTGAGGTGTTCTTGGAGTTCTAGGCGCCGCTGGTGCTGCAGGTGTTGCAACTGCTGCTGGGTTAGGCATATTTTCCGCTCTAGTCTCATAAAAACGGAGTCTTCTTGGTGGAGGTCTGAGGTCGTCATGTCTCTCTTGAACTGTGTCTTCGGATTCTCGTATCTCTGGGTGATCTAAAAAAGCTCTAATTTGATCTGTGTGACGTTTTACCTTCTTTCCTGCGTACTCGATTTCATAATGGAGATCTCCCAGGCGAGTAGCAATAGTGCCTGGGATCCATTTATCCATCTTCAGGTTGCCGGAGAGAAAGTAGACAGATTGTCCCGGGTTGAACGTTCGAACTGTTGAGTCCACCTGTATTTGCTGTTTCTGTGTGATCTTGGTGTGCACATCGTCTGGTCTAACCAGGTTCAGTCGAGTGCGCAGATCACGTCCTAGGAAGAGTCGTGCCGGTGGAAGTCCTGTGGTGGTGTGCGGTGCCTTGCGGTATTGTCGAAGGAACTCGTTCAAGTTGTGTTGTAAGGATCCTTTGGTGGAGTTCATGGCATGTATGGCGTCCTTCACGGTCTGTACGTATCTTTCGGCTTGGCCATTTGTCGATGGGTGATATGGGGCTGTTCGTTTATGATATTTAACTCCGCTATCTCGCAGGAAGTTCTGGAATTCCTCTGATGTAAACTGCGTTCCATTGTCAGATACAACGGTAACAGGAGCACCGTAGGCGGCGAATACTTCGTCGAGGATTGCAATTGTGGCAGTGGCTGTTGTTGAGGTTGTTGTTTTGACTTCCAGCCACTTGCTGTAGGCGTCCACGATGACGAGCAGCATTGTGTCTGCAACTGGACCTGCGTAGTCGATGTGGACTCGTTCCCAGGGTCCCTTCGGATACTCCCAATGATGTTCTCGAAACTTCGGCGGGGCATGTGCGTGTGCCGCACAGTTTGGGCATGATTTAGCAACGCGCTCGATATCTGCGTCTATTCCAGGCCAGAAAACGAAAGAACGTGCCATTCCTTTCATTTTCACAATCCCTATGTGTGCTGAGTGTAGGTCCTTCAGTACCGATTCCCTCAGTGCAGATGGTATAACGACTCTGTGCTCGAACATCAGGCAGTTAGCAGCGAGAGTGTATTTGACTTCTGGCGCTTTGAATTCGTATCGCGTGAGATCCTGCCCGGATTCCAGTAGTTGAACTATCGCACCAAGATGCGCGTCTTTCCGTGTTTCCCGTGCGATGGCTTCTGCTCGAACGGGTAACTGGTTTATTTGGTTAATTACAAAAAGATCAAAATCGTCGTAGTCGTCGTGCTCCTCCCTCCTCTGTGCGGAGTGTTGACGAATTGCATTGATCGTTGACGGTAGGAGTGCTCGCGAACAGTAATCAGCGTTGGCATTCGCTTTCGACGTTTTGAAAACCACGTCGTAATTGAAGTTGGCTAGGTAGTCCGCGTAGTTGGCCATGCGACTGATGCATAGCACGGGTAGTGACTTCTCCGGGTGTAGTATTTGGGTCAGTGGTTTGTGGTCTGTAATCAGGGTAAAGTGGCGAGCGTAGAGGTAGTGGAAAAATTTCTGTACGGCCCAAACGATGGATAGTGCTTCCTTGTCGATTTGAGGGTATCTCTGTTCTGTGTCTGTCATCGTTCGGCTTGCGTAAGCGATCGGACGTTCTTTCCCATTGCTAAGCCGGTGTGACAACACTGCACCCAATCCGGTTTTACTGGCGTCCGTGGCCAGCAACAGTGGGAGTGATGGGTCATATTGGGTTAGGACTTGTGGAGAGGTTAATGCGTCTTTGATTTCTGTGTACGCCTTTTCTCCTGCTGTTGTCCATGTGAAGGGGTCCTGCAGCAACATCTCCCGGAGCGGTCGATCCTCTGTTGATAGGTCCGGAATAAATGAGCTATAGTAGGTTGCTTTACCCAAAAATAACTGTAGTTCTTCGGGCGTTGTTGGCTTTGGGGCATCCCGAACTGCTCGTATATGTGCGTCAGATTTGTGCACACCTTCAGCATCCACTTTGTGACCTAGAGCCTCTAGAACGGGCTCTGCAAATGTGCACTTCGAGCGGTTGAGTTTCAATCCATGTGTTCTGAACCGTTCTAAAGTTGATCCTAGTGCCTGTAGGAGGTTATTGAATTGGTCTGCAAACACGATTATGTCGTCGAAGAAGTTGACTACATTGGGGAGGTCTTGCAGCACTGTGTCCATTCGCCGTTGCCAAATAGCGGGAATGTTGGCTGCTCCATAAACGGCTCGTGTTGGACGAATCAGGCCATGTGTGGGTGTGTTGAGTGTCAGAGCGTGGCCGAATGTGTCGTCCACCTCCAAGTGGGTATACGCATCCGTGATGTCTAGGTGGCAAAATAGCGTAGCTCCTTTCATTCTGTTAAATAACTGTTCTACCTTAGGAATTGGATGTTCATCGATTATCAGTCGGGGGTTCAGCGTTGGTTTGTAGTTGCCGGTGATCCTCAGTTTGCCGTTTTTCTTGACGACTATATGCGTCGTCGAGGCCCATTCAGAGTAGTCGACTCTCTTGTAGAAACCCGACGCTATCTTCGCCTCGATTTCTTTAGCATAAGCGTCGCGAAGCGCATGTGGAATATCCCGGGCTCGAGAAAAAACTGGTGCAGCTTGTGGTTTCAAATGCATCTTTGCTGGTGGGCCTGTTAACTTTCCTGGGACGTTACTAAATAAGTCAAAATAGCGTGACAAAAGGCCGTCTAATAGATTTTGTTGCTCTGACGTTAAGTGTTTGTCGGTTGGGGGTGATACCTGGTGTATTGGGGCGGGGTTCAAGAAGAGTTTCTTGAAATCGATTTCCTTTGCGAACTCCGTGATCCATTCGCGCCCCAAAAGCGTGTCGAACTCGCCATCGACCACGTAGAGGTTGAGCTTCCTGGTCGTCATTCCAATAGTGGCATTGACTTCGATGCGGCCGATGCAGTTAATGCGGTGGCCCGTGTAGCTGGCGAAGATTTTGTCTGTCTTCTGTAACTCAAAATTCCGTTTAAATATACTTAGCTTTTTCTTGCTGATGATTGAGCAGGGGGCTCCAGTGTCAAGCTCCATCTTGAGTGGGGTTCCTTCTAACTTTACGTCGAGCAACTTCCATCCAGGAGATGGCATGGTGCTGATGATCTTTATCTTGCTGAGTTGCTGCGTGGTGGCGATCTGCTCCGGGGGTTCTTCGAATTCGACATTTTCGACTTCGGCAACTAGGTTAGTATTTCTCGTTCGTATGCGTGCCCTGCACACTCTGCTGATGTGTCCCATTTTACCACATTTATTGCAATTGGCATCAAGAAATCGGCACTGGCTGCGAAAGTGTGCTCCACCGCATCCTCCACAACGGTTTTGGCTCCCTTGTTGAGCCGGGTTGGTTTGTTGCGGTGAGACAGGGGGATTTCCTTGGGCCTGGCTGTTTTCGAAATGCTGTGGCTGTAGGTTGCTCACTGCTCGCTGTGTCCCATTCCTTCGGGCTCGAGGTCTTTCGTAGCCTATTTTGTGAGTCGGCTCGGTTCCTGCGGTTTGCACTTGGTCCGTGGTGTTCCGGGTCACCTCAAGTGCGTGTGCAATCTCATAGACGGAGGTGAATGTGGTGGGCTTTTTCGCGATAATTTCGTCGCATATGTCTCGAGCGTCCAGACCCAGTAGCAGTTGTTCGATTAACATGCGGTCGAGAAATTCGCCATATTCGCAAAATGTCGCGCCCTGCCTCAATCTCAGGGAGAAATTGGCGACAGTCTCACCTTTGTGTTGCTTGATCTGCCGAAATTTGATACTCTCTGCATATTTGTTGCGTGCGGAATCAAAATGCGCAGTTAGTTTCATGCGGATTTCGTTATAGGAGAGGTCTTCTGGCTTGTCTGGACTCGCGAGGAACTTCAGGGCGTCATTGAGATCCACACCCATGTATACACGCGCGTAATCTGCATGCTGCTCTTCCGGAATTTTACTCAATTCCAGTGCCCAGGTGAAGCGTGTAAAATACTCGTTAATCGACATGCCGTCAGACGTTTTGTATGCACTTATGGTGAATGTAGGTGGTCGTTGCTGCATCGTTGCTGCCGTGGCATTTGAACCCGTTTGTGCTGCAGACGTTTGGATTGCGTTGACCAACATGCTGGAAATTGCTTGGAGGAGTTCCGGTGACACATCTGCCATTATTTGTCACGTTGCGGGTAATCTTCTGGTTGCACGTGGTCAGTGTGAAAATTACGTTGCGCGACGCACTTCCGTTATTTTTATTTATCAATACCACTACTGACACCACTTTTATATTTGTGCGGCGATAAATAAAAGTCGTTGTTCTGTTTAAATCACGTTTATTACAAAAATGCACTAACTGAGCTATGAGGTTATGTAGTCTAATGCAAACACTGCGAGCGGTTGATCGCGTCTCCCCGTTCATCCGACAGGGATGCCCAGAGTAGGGGCACCTGTTACCAACTGTTACAAATTTAATTCTCTACTCCTTAAGGGCAATACATAATACTTGGGAGTCAATACACAACAGAAATTTTAAAATGAAAATGAAATAAAAGATACAAGATGTAAAAATATCAGATGTGATAAAGTACAAAATAACCTAGGGGTGAACGAAAAGCGAAACTATGTATATTTTTGTAGAAATGCAAAGGAAAAGTATATAAGTGAACTTTAAGTAACTAAAAGAGAAAAAGAAATATATTAAGAAAATTTTATAAGTTAAAACTTATATATCATTAGACTTCGTAAATGTAGATATTACCTATGTACTAGGTTTCACTCTAAAACTCAACAGTAGGTATATAATAGGCATAGGCAGACCAGATTTTGAAAGTCACTTCAATTTGGAAATTATAAGAAAATATCCATAGCTTAATTTAATGCTTTTATATTTACATACTCACGACATATATTATTTAAGCCGATTCAATATAATAAGTATAATATAAATAATTTACACATTTTGCAATTGTATTAATATACTTACAAATAGGCTCTAAAAATAATGTTACTGAAAAATGTTACACGAAAGGTAACCACTATAACCAAAGAATATATATTTTTTGCTATAACAAAGTCATACAGAGCGCCGATTACACCATTCTCCCCCTGAAGGTTTGCAAAGAGGCAACACATCTTACAATCCAGTGGCAATTTGGTGCCGGTTTTTTATTAAAAAAAGCTGTAAAGCGCTTTACACGAAACAATGCAAGTAGAAGTTTTAAAACGAAAAATTTTGTAAATATCAAAACAAGAAGTTAACTTTTTTGGTACTCACTTTTTTTTCCTAACGATTCTACCGTTGCTCCCCGGAACCGCTTAAGCATTACTTCAGGAGGCGCGGGCGTCACTTAAACCTAAACTTTAATTAAGTGAAAATCTAGACCGCCCGTGCCGGGAGTTGAACTCTCAACCGCTCCGGTTCGAGCTCTTCATGATTTTTGCTGCAGCGGCGATCGCCTTGCGCCTAACGATGTTTCTTTGGTGCTCACTCTGTACATATTTAAACGAAATTCTCTCGGTTTCATGACAGGTGGACATATAATCCTTATGCAAAATATCGTCTTCTTCGAACAAATAGTTTTTGAGTTATACCGCCAACAAACAGAGAGAGAGACGGATGGAATTAAAAAAACTATTTTTCCTTTAGGGACCCTGAAACGTGAAGATCTGAAAAAATCTCGGAGGGTAATTTTTTAGCAATTACAATACTTTCTTCGTCTTTTAGACAATGAAAGTAAAAAGGATCACGTAACAACGTTCAATTTTTTAATGAAAAATAACCTGTGTATAGTAAAATACGTTACCTATTTGCAAACCTTCAGGGGAAAATAATAAAATGTACACATCTTACATACATAATGAGAACAAAAAGACTACTTGCTCTGTAAACTGGTATTAGATTGGCCTCTGTATTTTGGGATGAAATAGGTTTATATGTAATAGAAGACGCGATAATTTTGCTGAAGTAATCGAAGAATAAACACTTTTTCAGCTGTGACGTTATACTGAAATACAATAATAAATAACGGAAAAGTGCTTACTGTAATTTAATTTAATTGCTGCTGTTAGTTTAATGTTGAAAAACCAACATTCCAGATTTTTTTGCAAAATAGCACTGACAGTAAAAGATGCACCATTTCGATACTAAGAGTTCTGGTCACCGTAGTATAAATATAGAAAATTAATAATAATTTCTATTATCTTCCACCAGAGCATGAAAAATAATTAATGCTAGTAATACAATTTTAAAATTTGCAAAAAATAAATTTTAAAAATTGTTAACAACAAAGAGCATGTAATAGTATATTATACATCAAGGTAGTGAAGCCTAGTACCTATTATAACCTGAGTGCATATTAGATACTGAGCGCAAAGTATCTAACGTGCGAAGGTTATAAGAGGATCCACTACCGTGGTGTATATACCATTTTTTGCACTACCTAAACGGCTTAATACCTAAAATTCCCAACAAATTTCGAAAATATTTTAACTGTCAACCTGACAATACAGCTTTTTAAAACGTCAAAATTAAAATAGTAACTGGTAACTTAGCAATTTATTAGTTACAATGGTGAAAATTGTTTATTATACTTTGTCTCCCAAGGTGGAGAAAAACAACTTCACGACCTAAAGGATAGGCCAATAATGGTGCGTTCTGAGACTAGTAATGCAAAATAATTATTTATATGTTCCTTGTTACTAGTAATGTTAGTTCTAGCAAATGATTAAAATTTTACATAAGATCATAACTAATAATTTAAACTGCAAGTATTAATATATGATTATTTCCTTCACAGAATCTATCATCAATGGGGACATCTATTCAAAGCAAATGTCAGCCTTAAACAACCGCTTACCCTATTTCCCGTCACTGTCGGACACGTCGTATACCAACAGCAGGCTGGCAGCCTTGCAACAGCAACTGCACATATCCACAAGCGCAAGTGCCCTAGATCAGCACAATGGCAGCGCCTGGTCAAGCTTAGTCGTACCGTACCATGCACCTAGTAACAATACCCACAGTCACACAGAAAAGTCACTAACCTCCAGTGAAGAAGACACAAGAACAGCGCAATCTCAACAAAAGCCAGAAACCAAAAAGCGGAATCCCTACTCGATAGAAGAATTGTTAAAGAAACCAGAGAAGAAGGAAAAAAGATTTAACGAAATTGTCATTTGCAGTGACGTACAGCAGCCATTTGGTGTCCTTGTTGAAAGTTGCATTCCAGACGAGCGCTTTGAGAAGAGTCATAAAGTACATGGTGCTTTTGCAACTAGCCTTGCACAAAAAGAGCAAAGTTTTGAAGACAGTACTGAAATAGAGGTTCGTTTATAAATTTAAAAGTCTGCTAATGCCATGATGTTGCCATTGCTTTTTAAAACTTCTAAGTGTATGTGTTAGGTAATTTATTTTATTTAATGTAGATTTTTAATGATTTAATCCATTAATCCCTGATTGCATTAACAAATCTGTAGCGAAATCAACTATTAATATCTTTAAATGTTGACATCCATGTTATATCTGACAAATACCATTGCAGCGGGCAGTAAAATATGGTAACATTTTAATTTGCAAGTCATATACAGGGTGTCTCTGAAATGTGTGTACATCACTTAACCACAGATTCCTGGGCTCAAAATAAGACGATTTAACCCAACTTACCTATATCCAAAAGTGCTTCGTTTAGCCAGTATTATGATTCAAAGTTCAAAACAAATTTTTTTATTTTGCTTATAACAAAAGAACGATGTTGTCGATTTCGATGATATTTGGTATTGCACTCCTTACAGATGTAGGTCATCTTTTAAGGTGATATTAGTTATTATCAGTGGACCATTAGTGTACGAAACACAGGTAACCCGGCATAAACCAGTCAAAAACTTTTTAATGTTAAGGCCAATAACTTTCCAAAAAATAGTTTCAGAAAGAGACATTCAATAGTAATCTTTTTGTTACTTGTTAATTGATGATATCTTTTAAGGTTTAGACACAAAAAAATAAAATCTGAGGGACCGCGCACTGCATTTCTTAAAACAGATATTATCTAGCAGTCTGGTATTCTAAGAAATAAATGACGATAAGGCATTTTGTTATGATATTTATTAGTGACAAGTATGTACTTTATTAGATCTACAGTAAATGCTCAATGTGACCACCATCTTCCTGGATGCAAAGGTTGATTCGACGCAAAAAATTGAACTGTACTCGTTGTAACATTTCTGCATCATTCTTAATGGACTGTGAAGTGTTCTGTATTCTGGCCCAAAGTTCGTCCTGTGTGTTTATAGGACGAGAATACACTTTGCTCTTTAGAGCTCCCCACACAAAAGAATCGCAAATATTCAAATCTGGAGAACGAGGTGCCCATTTTGCAAGAGCATCAGCTCCTCTGCCTATCCATTTGTTAGGAAACTGTACATAAAGATGATTCCGAACGTTCAATGTAAAATGAGGTGGTGCTCCATCGTGTAGAAACCACATGTCGCGTCTAAGATTTAACGGCAAGTGTTCCGGGAAAAATGCAGTATCGTGGACCACTCATAAAAACCTTCACATTTTTCGCGCATACGTTGGTGACACTGCGCATTTCCTACGCGCAGGTCATCTGTAACAGCGGTTCTAAAACATAACCTAGCTGAAAAGAATAATGAAGTCTAGTAGAATTAAATTACACGTATATATGAATATAACTAGCTTTTACCCGCGACTTCGTTCGCGCGAGGTTCGTTATTTGTGTATTAAATAATGTTCCGCCCCGCCCCGCCCCGTCTCGACCCTTCCCGTCCCGTCCCGCCCCTTTCCCTCCCGTCCCGTCCCGCCCCTCCTCTTCCATCCCATCCCCTCCCCTTCCATCCCATCTTTTTCCTTCCCTTTCCGTCCCGTCCGTCCCGCCCCGCCCCGCCCCGTCCCGCTTTGCCCCGTCCCGTCCCGTCCCGTTCCGTCCCTTCCCTTCCCGTCCAGTCCGTCCCGTTCCGTTCAGTCTAGTCCCGTCCCGTCCCGTTTCTTCCCTTATGTCATGTTCACCGTTTTGGACTTAAAAATAAATGCCATTTTCGCAATCAACGTCCCAATAAACCTCAATAACGACACCCATATCGATTTTTAGGCTTACTTACCCCATTTCACCCCCTAAGGGGTTGATTTTCGGAAAATCACGAAATACGTGTTTGCTTATTTGTTTTTAGGAGTACTCCTACGAAGTTTCAAGTCGAAATGTCTATTTAATATTATTTTTCCATACAAAATTGGAACCCCCATTTTACCCCTTTAGGGGTTGAATTTCGAAATATCCTTCCTTATTCCTTGTATACATCATAAAGGGAACCTCTGTGCAAAATTTCAGCTTTCTAGGTCCAAGGGTTTGGGCTGGGCGTTGATGAGTCAGTCAGTCAGGACTTTTAGAAATATACAGGGTGTTAATTAAGTACGTAGACAAACTTTAAGGGGTGATTCCTTGATCAATTCTAAGATAAAAAGTTCATACAAACATGGGACCTAAACAGCTACGTTTTCGAGATACAGGGTGTTGAAGTTTAACAAAAACAGTTTTTTTCAAAAATTTGGAAAATGGATAGAGGTGTTCTAATGAAACTTGGTGTAGGTTAGTATTTCATAAAGTGGCATTGTTCAGTCAAAATAAATTTAATTTATTTCCACCAGTGGCGTGCATCGGGGTGACCTCAGTTACCTTATTTTAGAAAAATCTGGTACGCCACTGTTTTTTAGAAAAAAGTTTTGTAGCTATTGTAACATTGTTTTTTATTAAATAACATTTTTTAAAAGCTTCTTTAAACTGTATTTTGAAAACAAAGCTGTTTAGGTCCCATTAACGTCCAATGTACGAAATTGCTGTTACAGATTTTTCCATTTTTCTCGCAAAATGTTTATTCTATCAAAAAAATAAAAGATACATCTTTTGTATAGTTTCAATGGATAAAGCTAAAAAACTTGTCGTATTGACTAAAAAACAGTAGCGTACCAGATTTTTTTGAAATAAGGTAACTGAGGTGGCCCCGATGCACGCCATTGGTGGAAATAAATTAAATTTATTTTAACCAAACAATGCCACTTTATGAAATACTAACATACATCAAGTTTCATTACAATACCTCTAGGCGTTTTCCAGATTTTTGAAAAGAAAATAATTTTTGTTTAAGTTTCAACACCCTGTATCTTGAAAACGAAGCCGTTTAGGCCCCATGTTTGTATAAACTTTTTATCTTAGAATTTATCAAGGAATCGTCCCTTAAAGTTTGTCTACGTACTTAATTAACACCCTGTATATAAGATATAAAACGACTAACCTAACAAGTACATGAAAAATTAAATAAGAAATTACACTAGAAACAAGAAAAACACTAACTACTACGTATTTACAAGAACTAAACTAACGCCTCTTCGCCCTTTGTGTGCGGCACATACACTTTTAAGTATGTCCTTAAAAAATCGAGAGACACTGTTGGCGGCTCCTTCTATTTCATGTCGATACTAACATTCAGCCAAATATGAATCAAACATTTTCTTTTTGGCGATTTCTCTGTGGAAGTTTGGCTTTCACTTGCAGCCAAAGGCCCTCGATCGCATTTGTGTGACACCTGGTTACTAAATCTTTGAAACCAATTGAATGGTTCACAGTTAAGTGCTGGAAACATTCACTTGCCAAGCAATCGTATGATTTCCAGCAATCACTGTATATCTTGGTCCCTGGCTCAATCTCTGATAATTTGAAGAAGTGTTTCTGTGGACCTATTTTCCACAGTTGTTAAGAAACACTCCTTTGCTTCGCGATAGACGCTTCCAAAAACCCACTGGCCTTCCATACGTTTGCTACGGTTATATTTCCGTTTGCCAAACTTCTATGCGTCTATTTCGACAATTTTGCCTACTCATATCTTGGCTGTTTTTCCAAGTAGGATTTGTTCGCAAACTTCCCTGCAGAACGCATACCAGTCAACAACGGTCTGGTCGCCGATTGAGGGCTCGTGCAACACGATACATTGAGGGTACTCCAGTATCCAAAAATACATTAAAAGGAGAACATCGGGCAATGTCATCTTCGAATCTGAAAAAAACTCTCTTTTTGGATACTGCGGCGGACGTCGTGTTTTCCTTCAGCTCGCCGAGGTCGACATCTCTACTGGTATCCGTCACCGCCGTTAAATTCCACCAACTGCATCTTTTCCCCACACGTCGGACAATCGCAGGTTTTTGCAATCAAACCCTCGCATTGTAGGTAGATCAGTTCCAATTTCGTTTTTTTTATAAGCGCGAACATCGACATTAAATTAGTAACTTGTTCAGCCATGTTTCTTACTTGAGCAAACAGCTCGTTTTTAGTTGAGTAATTCTAGTTACAGGTTTACCTGTCATTATTTTTTATATGACATTTCACTTTTTATGACAGTACCATAACGAAGATTTGTTTGAGGGGCACTGGGCAGTTACGGTCTCTCACAGTTTCACCAACGTATGCTCGAAAAATTTCAAGGTTTTTATGAGTGGTCCACGATACTGCATTTTAGCCAGTGTTCCAATAAATCGGGTAAGGTATTTACAAGGAAGTGTAAATAATTTTCTCCATTTAAACGATTTGGTAAAATGACAGGGCCTAAGATGAAACTGCCGATTATTCCTATCCATACATTTATTCTAAACTCATGTTGAAAGTGGCGTTGCTTGATGACATGTGGATTTTCATCTGCATACACATGTTCGTTGTGCAAATTTGTCATACCCCTCCTTGTGAAACACGCCTCATCAGTAAAGAGAATTTTGCTATTAAAATTGACATCTTCAGCTTTTCTTTCTTGAATGAACCTACAAAACTCAAGACGTGCGATGGTATCAGCTGGCAAAAGCTCCTGGACGTTTTGTACATGGTAAGGATATAGCAATTGTTCTTTAAGAACTCTATGAGCAACATCCTTGGAAACTCCTGTTTGCCATGCTAAGCATCGACTACTTACTTCTGGATTTTCTTCTATTATTTCCAGAATTTCTTCTTCTACCCTGGGTGTGCAAATTGTACGAGCACGTCCACGATCAGCTGTGATCGGTGCAAATTTTCCCGTTTCGCGAAGGCGTCTTTCAATGTTTGCAAAAGTTTGATGATTGGGCACGCGACGATTTGGAAACCTTTCGTTGTACACTCTAGCACTTCTGCGACAATTTCCTTCGCAATATCCTAAAACCATCACCATATCCGTTTGCTCAGCGTAAGTGTATTTTACAGCCATTACTACGTAAATAACAAAGAATATTAACTGCTAAAAATCACTAGCTAACACCAACAGCAATTTGAGACGCTTCACAATTGATAAACAATAGCTACTGTCATTAAAAGTACACATACTTGTCACTAATAAATATCATAACAAAATGCCTTATCGTCATTTATTTCTTAGAATACCAGACTGCTAGATAATATCTGTTTTAAGAAATGCAGTGCGCGGTCCCTCAGATTTTATTTTTTTGTGTCTAAACCTTAAAAGATATCATCAATTAACAAGTAACAAAAAGATTACTATTGAATGTCTCTTTCTGAAACTATTTTTTGGAAAGTTATTGGCCTTAACATTAAAAAGTTTTTGACTGGTTTATGCCGGGTTACCTGTGTTTCGTACACTAATGGTCCACTGATAATAACTAATATCACCTTAAAAGATGACCTACATCTGTAAGGAGTGCAATACCAAATATCATCGAAATCGACAACATCGTTCTTTTGTTATAAGCAAAATAAAAAAATTTGTTTTGAACTTTGAATCATAATACTGGCTAAACGAAGCACTTTTGGATATAGGTAAGTTGGGTTAAATCGTCTTATTTTGAGCCCAGGAATCTGTGGTTAAGTGATGTACACACATTTCAGAGACACCCTGTATAATATGTATGGTAAGTAGGTACCTACTAATCAAAGATTTATGTGTAGGTAACTACTTCAGGTAGTGATTTATTGATGCTATCAGAAATGATTGCCATAATTTAATGTTAACTAACAAAATAGTGTACAAATAAATTAGCAAAAAATAAAGACTCAATAATTACTTATTTGATTTCTTACACGATATTTAGCAAAATATGAGGGGTAGCACCAATATAACATCAACCCACAAGGTAAATCACTTATAGATTTCTTCTTAAAAAACATGTTAATGACAATGAATCAGGGCAATCAATGAATTTATATTTAAAATTAGTGTCAGAACGGAGATCATTGATATAACTATAGCCACTCCAGCAATAGCAAGTGTGGTAGAAAAATGGCAGGTAGGTATATGGAGAGCTAACGATGTCAGACCATAAATACGTTATATTTGACCTTAAAACACTAGTTGTACAGTGGTAGCTAAGCTGGAATACAGAAATCCCAGAACCTTGATCATGGACTCCAGAAATGCCCCTCCAAAGCCAGTAACGTTGCTAAATTAAAAAGTATGGCTGATGCCATAACTGTATCAACAAAAAAAATGCCTTAGCATCTCGGTCGTTAACAAAGCAAAGAGATTAGAGAACTGCAATCCCTATAAAAAGACCCTTATAAAATACTACTTGAAAAAAGCAAAAATACCCTGATGGAGATGGTACTGCAAAAAAAAATTGAGAATGTGCAAAACTCCAAAAAACATTAACTAGCGGTAATGGGAATACTGCAAAAACCAGAAAGTTATACAAAAACTGGGGAAGACACACTGGAAGTGTTACTTCAGATGTATTTTCCCAGGTAGTGTGCTCTAACGAGCGTGCTACTTGAAAAATTTAAGTTGCAAACTTAACTAAATTCAAATGAGCACTACATACACAGCGTTGAACAATAGGGTATCATTTTAAATTGATAAAAAGCATGTTTTTTTTAAGTGCGAATATTTTTCTCTCAATCCAAAGTACAAACCCTACAATTAAATTTAGAACACGATACATGGCAACTGGCTGATTAGGCTTCTGTGACAAATGGTCATCTTTTTGACAAAGTTCTGCTTCAGGTTTTTGTATAATTACGTTTTTATTCTGCGAGCAGCTCGAACATTGTCTCTGAGGGCTTGATTTGTTTGTGGATTATTGGCGTAGACTTTATGCTTTACATAGACTTAAAGGAAAAAGTTAAGCAGAGTCATATCACATATTCTAAGATTTTAGGTGACCTATTAATGTCTCCGTTTCATGAAATCATACGTCTCTGGGAAATCCTTACCATATTTGTAGTAAATTTTCACAAATTCTCTGCATTGTTGTAGGGTATATCATTCCATTTTCTTAAATCGTGTAGTTTTTACTTGAAAAATATCTCAGCTTAAACAACGCCGCAAAATTTAAAATAAAGCCCCTTAAGTGAAAACCTTTTATTTAAAGCACCAGACGGAGACAGGAACCACCCAACTTTGCTCATTCAGGACTGTAATGAACTATCCATGTATCAATTCTAAAGACACATTTGGCCTTAGGCCAGGCATGTCAAACTGAGGGTTCCCCGAGGACCATATGGGTACATGCGTGTTGTCATGAGAGCCACACACGACAACTAATTGAACTCAGTTAATAAAAATTATGGCAAAATTACAGTGTCTTTTGTGCCAGCCACAGGATTGCTTGCAAAGAGCCACATGCGGCCCGTATGTTTTACATACTTGCCCTAGGCATATACCAGATTGCTCTAGAAAAGTAAGAGTGGTATTTATACCAAACCCTAGAATAGAAAGCTATGCCAAGGCCAAATCTTACGGTCTTATAAGCCTTACGTCATTCATTCTAAAAATGTCAGAAAAATTAATTGATATACTGGGTGACAATGAGACTAGGACCATGCTTATATCTTCTTTATTTATGAGTCAATTTAGATAAATATTATATATGAAGATACTAGAGATAATTTCTGATTGATCGATAGATATACGTAAAATGGTCGACTTCCGGTTTCACCGGAAATGATACCAACTTTGATTTTTTAAATTGATCACCCTGTATATTTTATGTTTTTCGGAATCTACAAGTCAAATTACATATACTGGTCTCGCCAAATTTTCATTTTTTCAAACAAACAACAATTTCAACTTTTATTCTTATGATAGAAGGCTGTGACTTGAAAAAATATATTCCAATTGACTCTAGTAACTAATAATAATAGCTATTTTATCAATGAAGTCAATAACAAACCCTTAATAAAAGGACAAAATTTGCTAAACACGTTTTTTAAGAAAAAGCCACTTTTTTTAAATGGCACCTACCAAGGGCCATCTTGCCATTAAACAGCAAATGTAATTACCATTCTAACGATATGCATCATGCACTACTTTATCTTTATCTAAAATTGAAGAATAATTAATTCATTCATTTTTTTTAATATTTCTGTGTAACACTTAAGCATATTCGGCAGCACTGTTGTATGTAATTTGAGTCGTAAATTACGAAAAGCATAAAATATATAGGGTGATCCATTTAAAAAATCAAAGTTAGTGTTATTTCCGGTAAAACCGGAAGTCGGTCATTTTGATTATACTTGTATGTCAATCCGAAATTATGTCTAGTATCCTTGTATCAAATTTCATCCAAATTCATTCATAAGTAACGGAGATAGACCCATGGCCCTGGTTTCATTGTCACTCGGTATACATAGAGGATGAAGAAAAGGAAAATGTTCCTCACACTGATACCAATATGCATATCAGTCAGGAAAATCCTGTATGTGTATGTGAACTGGGTATTCATAAAATGGTCAGTAAAGGAGCAAAAACCCTATAGTCCAACAAGTTTGGACTCATAGATTTTTTCGATATCAAACTTATCTCTTATCTTTTCATCTAGCCTAAATAATAGAGGAACCGACACTACTCTTAGCAAATGGATAATAAACATGCTTAAAAAAAGAATTATAACCACTACTCTTCATGAAACAATCATGAATGTGTTTGATAATCAGGGGTGTTTACACGGAGAGGTTTTGTCACCTCTGTTGTGAAACCTTCACTATGAAAAGATAGTGCAAAGCCAAGGAACTATTGATAAATTCGGAAAATATCTCACTTCTGATAGTCATACGACGAACATAGAAAGAAAATAAAGTATAGGCATCTGACACTACCTATTATGATAAAAGACTTCAATTAGTAGAGAAGTACTTGGATATGATTTTGGATACCTACCCAAATCACCTTCACATTCCATTTGAAACGCGTTATAAACAAAACCTGCAGGGCAATCTGGACTTTTGAAAGATGTTTGACAAAACATGACAGGCTCCATGGCTCAGTGATTAAGCTTTCTGGCTACTGATCTAAGGGTCGAGAGTTCGATCCCGATCCCGGTGAGGTTTTTAACAATAAAAAATGCGGATGGAAACCTCTACAGAATGCCATTATTTGGAAGTGATGTAAAGCCGTGGGTACCATGTTACTACGATGTGTAGCTTGTAAGAGATCCCTTGCTAGGGTTAGAACTCTTTAGTCTCAGCAAAATTCTAAGTAGTACTAAGGTACCTGCTGGTACTCTGCATACCTAGACCTTGTCCACGGGGTTGGAAAAAAGGACCTATGAAGGCCTACTTGCTTGACGTGAGTCTCCCCACAAATACTACTACTACTACTACTACTTGGCAAAACATGTGGGCTGACACCAAAAATATATTGTTGTGATACACTAAAGGTGGTTGAAAGATAAAAATATAAAACTAATAAATTTAGAAGATTACTACAATCAAATCTTGAAGTGTTTGGATAGAATTGGGTGTTAATTTTGAAATGAATAATGAAATTTAATTGAGACAATGACTGAGGTAATTTGTTAATGAAATAACATTTGAGTATACAAATTTGATGATTTTAATAAAGTTCAAGCCAAGGTTACAATTGACAAATGTATTTGTTAGAATGATAAGAATTAATAGCATGTAATAATAGGACATTTAAAATAAATAAGTGTGCAATAAGAATTGTATCTAACAGGGAAAAAATTTTTTTAAATTAGTTACGAAAACAACTCATAAAAAAATGTACTTAAATTTGTGAACAACCCTTTTTGATAATAAAAACCTGAAATAAATGGCTTATTTGGTGTAGTGGTTTAATGGGGTGTGAACGTATGGCGTTTAAATAGAGATATACAATCAGTGAAGAGATTCTACCGTGTAGTGAATTGGAAATAAATAACACAGAAGATTATATTATTTGAATGGGATTTGGATTAATTGATGCATACAAGACATAATAAGGATTCATTGGTGACATTGGTGGTTGCATGGAAGACAAGTCAAGCATTTGAAAGGAGGTTGTCATAATTAGTTGATTGATTTGGATAATTTTATTGGGTGTTGCTGGAGACATAGGACTATCTGCAGAATAAACAAGGTTAGATTTGGATCATCAATAATACTGAAACTTACCTGGAGTCGATTGGTGAGATGGTGACTTTTAAAAGGGAGCAAGACTGGATTCTAAGAACAGTAGGAGTTATTGACAGGATTGACAGGATAGATGCAGTTCGAGGGTTGACGGACCATCATAGTTGTCACTGTTTGAGGAATAAGCGGTAGGCGTTGCAGACTGTCGGCATCGGAGGCTATTGTTGGTTGGATTGTTGCAGTGAAAGCTAGAGAAGTTTTAAGGTTTGTGTAAAGAATTTATAAAAGCTTTTTGAATAACAATCAATAAAAGAAAATGTAAAAATAAACTTAATACAGTACTTATGTAGGTGAATTGATTGATATGTGTGTCAATGTATAATTGTATAATTGTCAATACCTGGTTTGAAAAGATGTAGAAGTCAAGTTGACATTAAATGTCATTTAGTAGTCAAAGATTTTAAAAATACAATTGAAAATTCAATTAACAGATCACTAGATTGGCAAACCACCCTGAAAAGAGTACTCAGCTATAATAATTATTCAAAATACATAATTGATTTGAAAATTAAATAAGGGCTAACACAAAGAGAAGCTATTATATAAATATTAACTGTTTAATGTGGTGCTTGTTGTCAATACATAAAAATATATACTGGCTCTTTAAAACAGATATACCCACAATAAGGTAATGCAGCGTTGGTACAGTAGACAGGACAAAACGCATTGAAAATAGAAACCGGCTAAACAAAATACAAAGAATTTTGTGCGTACGATGTTTGATCAAAATAATCAATAATAACTTGAGGTTAGATGAATATTATTATGATTTTAGAAACACTAATTATGAGGCGCTGAATAGTTATCTAAATACTGTTCAATGGAATACTGTCCTTAATGGTACCGACCTTGATCAAGTAAATCGTGAATTTTATGAAATTTTAAACATAGGTATAGCCCTATTTACTCCACTCAAGCGCTTCAAATCATCCACCTTTCCGAAATATTTTAATACAGAATTAAAAAAGTTAGTATTAGAAAAAGAGGTAGCCAGAGCTGGGCAAATTACTTTTAAAAAGTAATTACTTACTAATTACCAATTAACACCCAATGCAGTAATTTAATTACCAGAAATCCAATTACTCACAGGAAATAGTAATTCAATTAACAATTACTTAGTAATTGTAATTGTAGAACATCAATTACTTTTCAAATTACTTTCAATAGAAATTATTGTCATATAGTCGTATTTAGTAGAACTTTCTTGGAAGATTTTTTGATAATAAATTAAATCTTGTAGCTACATGCACCGTTCACCAAAACCAAAGTTTTTAGTTTGTTTTGATGTAAGATGTAAGTAAATAAATAAATTTAAGTATAACAATTATACAGGGTGTCCCAAATATAATGGGACACTGTTTGGGCATAGATTCCTTAGGTTATAATAAATCCATTAAACCTAATATACCGGGTGACTATAAATGATTGAATTTTTTTTTCTTAGGTTGGCACTGTTTATATTAGTGGCACTGTAAGTCTGTGTCAAATTCAATGTTCGCAGGTTAGGTTTTGCGTCATTTTATGTCAAAACTGACGCAAAACCTAACCAGCTAACCTCGAATTTGACATAGACTTACAGTGCTACCAACATAAACAGTGCCAACCTAATAAAAAAAAATTCCATCATTTATAGTCACTCGGTACCTTAGGAAAAGGTCTTTTCAGTAAGAAGTTATAGGGACTTGGAAGTTCAAATTTATAATTTTTTTTAAATATTAATTTCCACATAGGTTATCACTGAAGTTGACTTTTTATCACGATTGTGGATTTAATTGCCCGTAGGGCCAAAGCAAATAAACCACATGAGGGATAAAAAGAAATCTCCAGTGCCGAGGGGTAGGTACATTATTTTTTTAAATCGAGAAATCGCGAAATTACAACATTTTCACCAACTTTCGTAGGTTATGTTGACGTCGGCTGACGTTTACCTATCGCTCAGCTGCCTACAAAAAGTCGATTTTTCGTATTTTATTTGACGATTTCGACGTTCTTCACTGTCGATTAAAAAAAATATTTTTTAGAATATGAATATGGTATTAGAAAAATAGCACGCTGAATATGTTATAGAAGTGATTTTTCCATGTTCGTGATAAATTAATCCACTCGCTTTGCATCACTCGCTCGTAAATTAAATGTGGAAAAACTCTCACTTTTCTTAACTTGTAGAACAATTTACTATTAAATACCTAACATGAGGCTGAATGACAAAAATATATAACTTACCTAAGTATACAGGGTGCATCATTGGATTTCTTACGTGTTTAACAACAGAATTTTATTTAGATTTTGTAAAGAACATTACATGGTCATCCAATTGGTGCAACTTGAGCATTTTTTGTTGACTCAGTTCGAAAATACTGTTTTTACCCTATTATACGAAAGTGACACTTTCTGTCGCCTATTAGGGGTTTCCCGAAAATATACGTTTGGTTTTCTGGTCGGTTTCTAATGGCAGTGGGAGAAAATATAATAGATTGACTCCCATTGCCATTAGAGACGGGAGACATGTGATGAATAATAAATCAACTAGCATCCGGATTTTCATTTTTAAATATTTTTGAATGCAGCTGAATACAAAAGATAGTATGTCTCATTATAAAATGTAAAAGTGTCATATGTATAACACTAGACTAAAATGTCATTTACTCCCTTGCATGATTACAATTGATTAGGTACTGTTCTCGCTAACGCTGGCGCTGGGGAATTAAACTACATCCTCGGGACGGAATAATACACTTTCCTCCCTAGTAATACAAATAGCTATAAAAAATGTATGAGGTAACTTTTGAAGTTTTAAAACAAAATATAAAATTGTTGTTGATCAGGGACTGTTGAAAGTTGACAGGTGACTGATAAACCTAGTTGAAAACGGCTGATTGAAATAAGAATTCGTACATCAGATACAAAAACAAAAGACATTTGCTCAAGCAGTAATTTATACATTCAAGAGACCTTTATACCATGTGTTCAAAAAGAAATTACATAAGCAGCAACACTGATAACATTTAATGAATTCTAAAGCTTGCTGTTGACATTACTTTTATATTCCATGGCCAACCCTTATGTAATTTCTGTTTGAACACACCGCTTAAGAAACGTATTTTATAAAATTACTGTGAAAAATAAATTGCTCAGATAGCTTTCATATTTTTACTTCAAATTTCAAAATCTTAACAGCTTTAATAATACCTATGAATTTTATCAAACTATTTAATAATTCCTATTAATTTAGGGCAATAAAATATATTGCAATTACATAAATTGGGTCACTAATAGATTGTTCTTTTAAAAAAACTATGGGATTTTGTGTAAAATCATTAAGAAGCCAATATTTGACTCTCGTAGTTAGCATTGGGGTTTTGTATGTTTAATGTTGGATGAGGTGATCGGAATTATAAGAAAGTCACGATTTTTATAAGACACTATTCCAGATTTTTAATAATAATCGAAGCTAACATGCTGCAGCAGACTGTAATAGTTGTTTACTATACAGTGGGATAAGTGCGTGTGTGTAAGCACACAAGTATATTAATGATGCATTATCACTAGAGTCCGTCAAAATATTCCCGTATTTTTTCAAAATATAGCATAGCAAAATGGTATTTATTTTTTCAAAATATGGCATATAAAATAGCACTTATTCCAAAATAAAGCATAAAAAATGGTAAGTATTTATTTTAAAAAGTTGAAATTTTAGAAAAAAGTTTACCCATAATATTTAAAATCCCACAACGACGGGCACAAGGTAAATAAGTGGAACGTAGGTATCCGAGGTGCATTGAAGGGAAGGGGGAGAGCGCGGGGTTGTTGTTGACGAGTGGACATAACGGGATACTTACCTGAGCGTTGAGGCGCGCGACGAGCCCCCGGGTCATTGACCTTAGTACCTGGCACTTACCAAAACTTCTGCATGTCTATTTTGAAATTTGTAAGCCCTTTTGTTGTGAATTAGCCACATCATATTGATTTTGATTGAAATATACCATTAAAATATGGGATTTATTCAAAATATAGCATTTATCACGAAAAAGGCCATTTTATAGCATTTATGGCACCAACAAATGTGGTTCATTCCACCTCTTACTACGTGAAACGCCTAAATACGAAATCTGGTCCTAAAGGAACCTACAGTAAGAAACATGGCAAAATGGCATTTGACGGACTCTAATTATCACACATGTATTGCACAAAATTTTATCTACAACCGCACAAAATGGAGAAGTGCCTTAAGAAAAATGTCAGACCTGCCATTTTCAAAAATATTTTAGTAGGCAAATGTTATTATATCATTCATTAGTGGTTGTAATGAGCTGCATTACATAACGGAAATAGTGTTAAATGAGTGACGTAATAAGTTACTTATCCCACTGGAGTAGATAAACAATTTTTCGTAGTCGCAAAATTATGCCCTAGTTGCCAGTATACAAAGCAGCATATGAGCATTACAAGGCAAGAAAGCGACAAAGAGTGGATAATTTACAAAATGTTCAATGCGTTAACCAGGCATGAAATTTTATAATTAGGTACATTTTATTTATGTTTTACGCTGTTTAAATTTAATCGGATTTTGGCCGTTTAGTTCAATTCCTCTCTCAAAAACGTCATTTTCTGGACTTAACGCCTTTAACACTTGTATGGCAGTTTAACCCTATGCTGGTACATCGTTTAAAACAAGCAAATTCAAATAAATAAATAATTATATGAGCCAATATCGTCTAATGAAGCTGTTTTAATTTATATTTTTACCGTAGGTAATTAGATATTGTAATTTGTAATGTACTTACCGCAAATATAGTTTTAACGTCTTACACAATATTAGCTTCACTATTACAACGTACATATCACATCTACATACACGCACCAATGCACTCTTTGTGCACGCGTCGTACAAAATGCAAATGTTGCTGTTATTCGACTCGTCAGAGAATATCATAAATTAGGCTTTAGTTCTTCCGGGAATACCTTATCGATATGCTTAATATGTAATTTAATAAAACCTTATCATAAATTGTGCTTTCTGGAGATTTAGCACCCAATCGAGGTCAGTAATTCAGTAATTAAATTACCATGAAGTAATTCAAATACTGCGAGTAATTTCAATTACCAGAGGTAATTCAAATACTTGTAAAGTAATTTAAATACTTTAGAGTAATTTAATTACACAAAAGTAATTGAGTAACTGAATGTAGTAATTAATTACCTTCAAAAAGTAATTGTCAAGTACTTTTTAACAAAAATGGCAATTCCCAATTACAATTACCGCATTTTGAAAAGTAATTCAATTTCAAGGCAAATAAACAAAAAGGAATTTAATTAGTAATTTAATTAAAAAGTAATTAATTACTGCCCAGCTCTGGAGGTAGCCCACAAACTTTATGTAACTATGAAAAATTATGCTGATTATTTGCTATTTGCAAATCTAAGGTCATGGTGTAAAGTATTGTCAAAGTTGTGTTGCAACAACTATATTAACAAAGTAGACGATTCTCTGAAAGCCGATCCTAGAATGTTTTGTAAATTTGTAAATAGTAAGAAATCTCTACCAAGTAGTTTACCCAAGAGTATGTTTCTTGATGACGTCACTAGTTCAAATGGAGAAGATATTTTTAATCTTTTTGCAGACCATTTTGCTACAGTTTATTCGAATCATCATGCATCCAATCGTCCTGTGGCACATAATGTGGCTAACAACATTCATATCTCATGTCCTAAGCTGTCAATTACTAATGTTTATAATAAAATTGCACATCTACTGAATAGACTCACTGTGGGACCTAATGGAATTCCCAATATATTATAAAATGTATACATTCATTAACGGTGCCTTTAACAATTCTATTTAATAATTCATTGAAGTTTGGTGCATTTCCTACCGTGTGGAAAAATAGTTATATTATACCAATTTTTAAGACAGGTGAAAGAGAGAATGTAAGGAACTATCGCAGTGTATGTATCCAGTCCTCCATCCCCAAACTATTTGACAGTCTAGTGTACGACCAGCTAAGCTGGTCTTGCAAAGGTTTAATAACACTAGTCTACAAAAATAAAAAATAAAAATGCGACTGAAGTTCTAGTAGGTGTACTAGAGTATATAAATCAACCTTATTACGAATATGGAAAGCAAAATTTTCCATCACGTATAGATTTTGAGTTATAGAATATATTATGTATATGCGTATTTTTTTTATTTTACAATAAAATTTTACCAATATTTTTGAATAAAGTCTATCGCAACAATAATTAATCTGGAAATATATAAATATAATATTTTATTTATCAAAATATACACGAAAGTACTGTATTTATGCTAAGTCTGCTGTTGATGACTTCTTTGCAAATGTTGATTTTCTCTTATAATCAATATCACTTTCTCTCATAAGGAACCAGCAATAGTCCCCCATCATTGATGGATCCCACCGGCCTTGGTAACGATGTTCCATTGTAAGGATATCCTGGTGAAACCTCTCTCCTTGCTCATCGCTCACAGCACCCAAATTTTCGGGGAAAAAATTTAAGTGTGAATGCCATAAGTGTATTTTAAGAGACATTCTACAACCCATTTTATTATAGTTTGCAAGTAGTTCGTCAACAAGTCCTTCGTAGTGTTCCACTTTTTTGTTTCCTAAAAACTCTGCTACAACTCCTTTAAAAGACTTCCAAGCACTTAGTTCAACATTATTCAATTTTTGATCAAACTGTGCATCCTTTAGTAACTTTCTAATTTGCGGTCCAACAAATATTCCTTCTTTGAGCTTAGCATCACTTAATTTTGGAACAATCTCTTTGAGGTATTTCAAAGCATGTCCTTCTTTATCCAATGCTTTAACAAAATTTTTTATTAATCCCAGTTTTATATGTAACGGAGGTAACAAGACTTTTTTGGGATCTACCAGAGGTAAGTTTTTTATGTTAGCTTGGCCTGGAATAAACTGATCTCTTTGGGGCCATTCTTTTATTTGGTAATGGCTCTGTGTTGCTCTACTATCCCAGAGACAAAGAAAACAGCAGTACTTGGTAAAACCTCCCTGAAGCCCCAATAACAACCCTATCACTTTTAGGTCGCCACATATCTGCCATTTGTTGATGTCATAGTTTATTGCATTTAGAATTAGCGACATACTTTCGTAGATTTCTTTCATGTCAACTACATGACCAAGAGGAATCGAAGGTCTTCTGTTTCCATTATGCAACAACACTGCTTTCAAGCTAATTTTTGATGAATCTATAAACAAGCGCCACTCATCGGGATTATGCTGAAAGCCTAATTTTTCCATAACACCATTTGGATTTATACATACACACATTTTATCCTGCATAGTGAAAAACAAAGACAGCTCTTGGTTACGGTTCCTGAAGATTGTAATTTTTGTTCCCTGTGCTAGTAAATTCCATTGTTGTAATCTTGAACCTAACAGTTCGGCATGCTGTTTAGACAAGTTGAGGTCTCGAACTAAGTCATTTAGTTCAGCTTGCTCAATTAAATGTGGTCCGGTAATTTCACTTTCGGAACAATATGTCGTATCCTTTTCTGATATTATATGCTGTTCTTCATTTTGCTCGTACATTTCTAAATCTTCTTGCCAATTTGCTGGAGGAGCTGGAATTGGTAAACTTTCTCCATGAGGAACAGGCCTGATGGCCGAAGGAATATTTGGATATTCAATATTATGTTTGTTCTTTCTTGAAAACCCAGATACTTTTGTCATACAGAAGTAACAGTCGTTAAAATGGTTGGTAGGTTCACGCCAAACCATAGATACTGCAAACGGCATGGAAGATCGCTTTCCATTTAGCCAGTTACTTAGGTTCGGAACACAAGTCTGACAACAAATATGAGGAGCCCAATCCCGATCTTGATCACCAACAACACATTCAAAATACTTGTGATAAGCTACCATAGTCATTTTATTAATTTGCCTTCTTTGTGGTTTCGGTGTAAACTGGCCACACACATAGCAAAACGAGTCCGCGGGGTTAGTACATCCACGTCTCTGTACCTTAGACATTTTATTATATTTATTAAAACCACACGAAAACGTCAAAATAACACGTGCACGCCCACAGTGAACACAACTGTTACTGACAACTCGAGGTCGCGATTTGCAATAAAGGCCGAGAACACTTAAATAAACGCGCATGCGCATCTTACGTGATTAAGTGTTTGATGCGCTTTCTGATAAAACTAGGGTTTCAACTAAATATTTTGACCATCCAGCAAGCAGGCTGATCTTTTAAACCGATTTATTAAAAATAGTGCGTAGTTAGTTAATTCTGCATAAAAAAAAAACTTAAAAGTCTTACGTGGCAAAACATTTTTAACGTTATTTTCGTGTTCAGTACCTATTAATTAACTAAAAAACAGATTTTTTCTCAGAGTCGCAGAATGGCTGTAAACTAGTGTAATTAATGAACAGCATGGTTCTAGTCATGGTAGATCTACAGTAACCAACTTACTACTTTATCGGAACTCTATATCGGACGCCTTGGAGAATCTGTGTCAAATGGATTCTGTTTACACAGACTCTTCCAAGGCGTTCGATAGGGTTAATCATAAAATCCTAACTGAAAAACTGAGTCTGATAGGCTTTGATGAGGGAGTAATACACTGGATTCAAAGTTTCCTCAGCCGTCGCAAACAAAAAGTTAAGTTTGGCAATTATTGCTCTAAAGAAATTGCAGTACCTATTATCAGACGTCCCACAAGGATCCCACTGTGCACCCCTCTTATTTAATCTATTCGTCAATGATATTAGTCATGTTATAAATCATTGGTGTAACGAGAACCTCCTCTACTTAAATACTGACAAGTGTTACACAATAAGCATTTATAAAATTAATAAAAAATTTTATACCTCTTATTTTATTGGTAACAGTGCACTTAAGTCTGTTGATTCTATTAAAATTTTGGGAGTGATCTTTGATAATCAGTTGAACTTCACCGAACATTTAAACACTCTTTCCATTAAGTCGTCAAAGCTACTTGGCTTCGTATTAAGGAACTGTAAAGAATTGTCTGTACCATCTATTAATAGCTATTTATGCAACAAGTGCTAAAAGTCGACGTTTATGCGCGAGACATGAAAATTATGAAACGAAGCCGAAGGCTGAGTTTCATAACATGTCTCGCGCATAAACGACTTTTAGCACGCGTTGCATACAATATTTTATCTACGACCTTAATTTTACCGTTATTAATCCATAAATATCGATTTAAGAAAGGTTCGCATCTGCGACGCTTTTAATTTATGTCATAATGAATAGTAGCCTACGCCGCGGTGGCGATTGTTTGGCCACGCCCGTGCTGTCAAGGTGAGTTACGAAATGTAATTATTGATACTCCACATATGACTGTATTCATTACATAACGCTTTAATTATTTCAAAAACGCTTTACCTGTAACGCAAGAAGCAACTAGAATAGCTTTACAACTTCACTTGCAGTTCGAAATTGTAGTTTTGAACCTCGCTTCACTTTTAGCACATGTGCTAAAAGTAAACAGCTGATTTCTTTAAACACGGTAAACTATAAAACGTCACTTTTAGTGAAACAAGCTAGCGCTAAAAGGCCTACTTTTAGTAGTGGTCGTAGATAAAATATTTTAAACTACTTTCAGGCAAATGTCCAGTATCAACGATATAACTTGTTAACATTTCAAATAACTAGCTCCAACAGAATGTCGGAGGGGAGTTACGGGCATAAGGAATGCGTGTTTACCTAATTGGCATAAGTAGGAGCAACACAATAGTTAAGGACGCCAAGTTCAACATCTTACCATGACACATTCCTCTAAACCATACAAAATAGTCGAGATGCTACGTAATATAGGCTGCAATGAGTTAATAAATACACAAGAAAATAATAATTAGTGAGCCGTCAACAACACATTGATTTAAAGCAACGATTTTAATACACTAAAAGACAACTTGCTATGTACATATTTAGGAAAAAACAATTACATGAGTACTATACAGGAAATATACAAGCAAAATGATCTGACTAAATAAAAGCGCACGGAATCGACTTAGTGAAGTGTAGAAAACGGTAATTGGTATGAGGTGCATCAGGTGCTCCAAAACTAGTTAAGTAGCTTACTTTATTTTTGTTACGTTACGTTTGCGTCTCGTCGTACTTCATGCCTCATGCCAGAGTTCTGGTGAGTACTGCATCCAAGAAAAAGGTAACAATGAAATTGTCTAGTTTACAGACAAGATCTTAAAACAACGTAAATGTATTTCATAATTTCCAATAATAATATAAAATTGGTTATCCTCTGGCTCGACTTATGATTGTTGTTGTGGCAACCCACACGACCGTAAGGACGACGGAGCCTCCGCTGTTGTCGGCAGGTGACTTTTGAATTTGCTCAATTACGGGTCTCAGGTAGAGGATATGTTTACAGAGGCTCTCGGAAAAGTTTTCAGCGTTCGCTCGATCAGCAATACAGCGGGATTCGCAAGTTACTTGGCTGGAGGTCGCTTCTTTTATGAGGATCGAGCTCAGCTGGAAGTCTTTGTCGACGGGCGCTTCAAAACCTTCTCTGGCTGGAGTTTGAAGGGCTTTCAGATCCCTCTGAAGCTGACACTTCTTCAGCTGGAGGAAGCAGGACTCAGACTCTGCTTTTCTGGTCGGATTTGTGCCTTTTTCTACGGTCACGGATTTCCCTCTACCGAGGAAACATGGTGGGAGAAGAGCAGTGGGAAAAAGCATGACTGCGTCGTAACCGCGAGCTACATAGCTGCATAGAAAAAAATGCAAGGGAGTAAACGTCACACACATGTCGCGCCGCCCGACGAGGCCTTCCTGAACGAACACCCTACACGATACGTTACAAGAAAAGCAAGGTGTTCACATAATCGTCGGATGGTGCACCTATATTAGTAAAATTACACATTTAGTATTCGTAACAAATAAAAAGCTACAGTATAGAATTAGAAACACATATGGTAAATGACATCAAAGTTACAATCAGGTTAAATAGACAAGCAACTAATGATTGTTAACTACTTTCAAAAAGTTTTAATCAAAGGTGTAGGATGTAAGTTGGGCGATCTTCCAGGTGTGTTCCACACGTAATGGGAAGCGTGAGATACGATGTCAGCTGCGCAAAAGGGTGAAACAACTAAAAAAACTTGACTTTAATAGCTACCACACGTACTGAAAGATCCAAAGGAGCCTGTCGGGAGGGGCCTGCTTTTCCCAGCTTCAGAACTGCAAACCAAGAGGCTGGAAGAACATCAACTTGAAGCCACTTCATATCTACAGATTATAGACAGGCACCACGGAGAATATTTAGATCCTCGTATAAATATCAAAGCAGAAACGCAAAATCGAAAGTGCAACGAACATGCATAGAAATGGTAAGAAAATGAGAAAAAGAAGAAGCCTTAACTTAAATTTGACAGAGCATTAGACTAAGTGAAAGCAGATATCACTAAATTCTACCTTACATTGCGGGGACCAACAGACGCTTTACTTTCCAAATACTATCACATCCTAAGGTACCCAGGTGAATGCAACAATTCACCAAACCAATGAAACCCCACATTATTTTCTTTCGTACTAAAAACGTCACCAAAAGAAAAAACCAGAACAACAACATATAGCTTATAGAGTACAATCAAGAACTCGCAAAATTCCCAAAAAGATAAATGGACGTAAGTGTTTCCAACGTTTACGATTTTATGTTGCTTATATCCACTGCGTGCTGATGAGTTTTATATACAGGGTGTTCGGTAAAGGATGGTCCAAACTTCAGATATAGTTAACTTCGACAAAAATAAGCTGATTTAACCCAACTTACCTTAGTCCAAAAGTTAGTACTAACGGAGCTACAGGGTGTCAAAGTTGAAAAAAATAAATCACATTTTTTTAATATCTTTCGAGCACTTCCAGCTAATTTCACGAAATTTCGTATCCGGGGGTTTTTTGGCATGAGAAATTCAAATTTATCAACGATTCAGTTGTATCTTATAGAGGGCGCCACAAGCAGAAAAGATAGGGAGAAAGATGTTTTCAGTCGAAAATGACATACACCGTGGCACAAAAAAGTTGCAGCGGTTTAACAGTGTCCTAATGGTCGTTTGTGGCGCCCTTTAGAAGATACAACTGAATTATTAATAATTTTGAATTTCTCATGCCAAAAAAACCCCGGATACGAAATTTCGTGAAATTAGCTGGAAGTGATAGAAATATATTAAAACAATGTGATTTATTTTTTTCAACACCCTGTAGCTCCGTTAGTACTAACTTTTGAACTAAGGTAAGTTGGGTTAAATCAGCTTATTTTTGTCGAAGTTAACTATACCTGAAGTTTGGCCCATTCTTTACTGAACACCCTGTATATATACACCTTGTTGGTGTACTTCCTCTGTTTAGGTGCTGGACTTCTACGTCGCCACTCAAGTAGTCGTCTAGTGCAGAAGTTTTCAACCTGTGGTATTCGGACGCCTTCCAGTTGGTACTCTAGCTATGACCGAAATCGACATTGTTTTAATAACAAGTAAATTTCACATTCAAATAAATCTTGAGCAGAACCTATGCTTAAAGCTTTATGCGGTCGAACCCAACATTGCGCCACTTGTTTACAACCTGCAGCACCGTCTATTTCTTTAACTGCTTTTTTGCGTAGAAACCAACACTTTTTTATTGTGTTGAAATTGTGAATTGTTAATACGACAGTTATACATTCTGAAGTACCTTTTGACCAAATTTCAAGATATGAAAATATCACCATGCAAAAAATTATAATATAAAAGCATCTTTCTTATTAGTTTACTTTAAACTCACAAAATAGTATTGCTTTCAGTATGTGTTATACAAATTAAAAAAATTCTGTGATCATAAAAACCATCTTTTTTAATAAAAATCGCAAAGAAAGTACGTTCTCAAACCATTTTACTGAAATTGTGAATTGTTAATTTCAAAGATTAAATTCAGAAGTCCTCTTTGGCCAAATTTCGAGTTATAAACTGTCATTAAAGCAAAAATCTATATAGGTTTTTACGTAGAACGTCTCTCGCAAGTGGACGTTGTGACAATAAATAATTTTAAAAATTAAAAGAAACTAGGTGTAAAAATGTCTTCACGTTCCTATTAATACCGAAACAATAAAATGAAACACTTGGCAATGCGAATTACAACAATTTTCATATAATAGAACCCTTACCGCCAGGTTTCGAACCGCAGCGCCTGCGAATGCGATCTTTGGCAAGCCCACGGAGCATCTCTCACATCATTGTGTTGCAGCTGGCTTAAATAGAATGCTTTTATTGTTGACCCATTTTCTTTCATTTACAACATTTACCCTGTATGTGTTGGGTCCCATTTTAGCCAACGATAAAGTCTGAGCTATGTGCAAATGACTACTTTTATCTATTTCTCTGTTGAAGACCAAATAAACAAAATGATAGTTTTTAAAGTGCTCATCCTGTATATATTTGTCCGAAATTTTCTCGGTTATATACTAGGTAGAGATATAATCTGCATGCAAAATATAGTTTTCCTACAACAAATAGTTTTTGAGTTATACCGGCAACAGACAGACAGACAAGCGGACAGACAGACAGAATTGAGAAAACCTGTTTTTCGTCATCTAGAGACCCTGAAACGTGAAGATCTGAAGAAATCTCGGAAGGTGATGATTTGTTCGCGATTACAATCACAAAGTGAAAATTATGCGTACAACACGTATGAAAACATCTTTTCTCTCTCGTCTGATTGATAAATTCCCACATCAAATTTCAAACTCATGAACAACTTTCATTACTTGTATAAATAACTATTGCAACACTGGGAGCATTGAAAAGTCGCAGGGGTCTTAATGCTATTTGATTTTCAAAATTTAATTTAATTGTTTTAACATTTTTTGTGGTACTTTACAGTACAATAATAGTATATTACTTTACAAGGGATGTAGATAAGATTTACACTACCGAGGACCGTTTGATGCCTGAGTGAGCGAAGCGAACGAGGGTAGCAAGGTACGAGGGCGTAACATTCAATCCTACGTTAACTTGGGATGATCATGTGGATAACATTACAAGTGCTGCACTAAGGGATCTAGGATTCCTGATGAGAGCCACTTCCGAATTTACCAGTATAAAACCTTGTATAATACTGTATAACTCTATTGTTAGATCTAAATTAGAATTTTCTTGTATTGTCTGGGACCCAGGAATATTGCTGTATAAAAATAAAATAGAGGCTGTCCAGACTAAATTCATTAAATATCTTTGCTTTAAAAAATACCATCGATATCCGCTTTTTCATGAATACAGTGACTTGCGCTTCGAATTTGGAATCACCAAGTTGGTTAAAAGAAGGGAAATTGCTGCTCTCTTGTTCTTACACAAACTCGTAAATGGTGTTATAGACTGCTCCAATTTGCTGGCTTTAATTAATTTGTATGTACCTGCTATATGTTATAGGCCCCGTCGTCACTTGTTCTACATACATTTTTCTAGAACGGACATGCGCATAAACTCATCATTAGTTAAAATGTTATATATTGCTAATAAAGTTGTTTCTACGTGCGACATAGATATGTTTGGCTCATCGATATGCATTATCAGAAATAAAATCATGCTTTTAGGATAATACAAGTGTTGATCGTGACAGATTGGTTGCTCAGAAGTAATAATAATTTTTTTTGTCTTAGTTTTTAGTGAATTTTGTTTTGATTTCCGTAGTTTCTGTAACATTGTAATTGGGTCTTTACCCGTTTTGTTACTTATTATTAATAAATAAATAAATAATTTTTTCACCATCAATATCTCCTTATGTAAAATAAATGGTAATAGCGTAAAATTATTATATTTTCTAAATTATAGTAGCCTGTTTCGGGAGCTTGGGGAGTTGTTACAGTGCTGTGATGATTTTTTTGACAGTTTATACAGTTTATACGCGTTTATACGCACTGTGAAAATACATGAATACGTTTGCGAGCGCTGTTTTGTGGGCTTTGTGATTGTATTCTGATTAAAAATGGATAATAGTACGAGCGATAATGGTTTTCTCCATGTTAACCAAATGGCAAACATGACATCTCGTCAGTTATAGTAAATGCGGGATGTAAATAATTCACTCCTCTAGGGAAGTAAGTACATTGTCATGGAAACCGTAACAATTTTTGTAAATGTTTCCTACATTCTTCAAATCACACAGCGTTTCTAGATTAGCAGAAACAAATCGAACTCCTTTTGATTTTGCTGAAGGTGATTCAGAGTTAGTTTCTGGGAATTGTTGAAAATGGTGCAGGAACAGGATGAACTGTGTACCCCCCAGTTTCATCAAATATCGCCCATTAAGGAGCACTTGCAAGGAAGGTAGTGAAAAAAATATTTTTTGATCTTCTGACATGTAAACAGCACATTCATACACAGTTGATGTCCACCATAATTACGATTTTACAGTTAGTCAGTGTTTTTACGAATTGTGGTGCGGTAAAATGACTAGAAAATGTTTACCTTTCAAAGACCCTTAGCGAAAAAGGTACCTTTGAAGTAATAAAGGGTATTCGCAGAGCCGCTAGTTACGTAATTCCTTGTTCAGTTGAGTTTTGGAGAAATAAAGAAAATTGATATTTACGACTTTGAATTTTGACGTTTCAAAGCGTCAACTACAAAATTTACTGAAGGCAGCTTGCTTGATGGCAACGGTGGTTTTGATATCCCATGGCAAAATCTTGAATTCATAGAAACTGTTTAAAAAAATCTGGTGTGATACACTCACACAACTTCCTTTTACAGTCATCTTATAATTAGCCAAAAATTGATTTTTAATTTTTAAGAATTTATCAAAAATTACAAATTCTACAAAAACTGTACAAAATAGAGCGTTAGTTGAAGAGACAAATTTGCTCTAAAATTTTAAGCTGAATTCAAAAATGTAATACTATACCGGGTGTTATATTTAAAATAGATGAGTGAGAGAAACGAGGGGTGGAGAATGGAAGAAAGGCCAGTCAAAAGAAAGGGCAGTCAAGGTGGAGTAAAACTGCCCTACATTTGTCTCAGAGAAAGTACTCTGTTGACTCAGGAAAACCACCTAAAACCTGAATTAGAGCAGACGGTCGCGGAAATCAAACCTATGACCTCCCGAATGCTAAGTAGATTCCGGTAAATAAGAAGACAGTAGTATTTATATAAATAAAGCTTAGTTCAAGCTGAATTTGGTTATAGCAATACCAACCACTCATTTGCCAAGATTATTTAAACATAATGTTGTAACGTCATAAATTTCATTCCTAGATTATTTTACACCTTCCTTGTTAGACAACCTTTCTATATGAGAAGTATAACATAACCTTTCCGTATGGCAAGTCTAAGAAATTTGGATGTAGAGTTTTCTTTTGTCATATATTTTTAGAAAATGTTGATGTTATTGGCAAATTTTTCGAGCATTTCGTTTCCAAGGCGAATCCTTGGTTGCGCGTGGTTAAAAGAAAAAGGCGAGTGAGTTGTTTATAACCAAGTGTAATAAAAACTGTTCCGATTTTTTTTTGCAAAAGTGCTAGAGGCAAATAGCTCCGTTTGGTTTCTGTACCGCATGTTAACGAAGCGTTTGTGAGTGCTTTTTTGAGAGGTATCACGTTCATTCTAGAATGGGTATTTAAAGGTTACACTTATTACTTCTAAGCCCGAATACCATCTAAGGGGTGAGTTAATTTCATTATCTATCGTTAAGAAATTTAACAAATATTTTTCTACAGTTTTTTTCTACTGTTTCTTCTTTGTATTGTGTTTCATACGAATTAAGTCGCCAGAAATTCTTACTTGGTACTACTTTTAAAACTCATTATGGGCTCCGATTTTGCTGGACGTTCCCACGTTTGGTGAAGTTCACAGCTGCTTGTGTGCACTCGGCCTTGTGCATGTGTTTTGAAGACGACGCGACGTCGGGGTTCGTTGCTACTTGATTAGACAAGACCTGGTGCGTTGTGTTTTGAAGGCGACGTGAATTTTGGAAAGTGTGTTTAATTTGCGCTGAAGTAATTATTCATGTCTGCGCTGACGAACAGAATAGCTTAAATACTTGAAATTTGACTTGGTTTAACAACTGTTTGTAATAATGTACTAAAATTGATTTCATAACACACTTGGTCTTGATTTTTCTAGTACAAACTCACGTTGTATCTTCAATTTGTCAGATTGCTAGATAACTTTAATTAAAACATTTTATATGCTTATGTACGCACTTGATTTATTACTTTGTTAAGATATACAGTGTGTCCCCGGATAGGTGAAACGACTCTTAAAAACAGTAAAAAATTCTCGATTTAAATTTTAATTTTTTGGAGTTTAGCCCTGCTTGGTTAAAGGCGAATTTTTAACATAATTTCAGTTTTGAAAAATCAAGTATGTCTTGGAAATTTTCAAAAAACTCATTTTTCTGTAGAGTAAAGTGCGTTTTATGTGGAAAATACGACAAAAAGTTATTAAAAAAAGTTGTTTAGAATTAACATTTAGGCCCCTACACCAAATTTCAAAATCCTCGGCAAACTTCGATCTCTTACATTTTCTTTAATGTTTATTTCCTAAATCAACGAATTTTATTTTTAACCAAGTTTCTTTTTATTATGAATAAAAAATTTGTTAAAAATGTTTGTTTTTCCATGTCAGTCTTTGTTAAAAGTAAAATTTTTTGATTTGGGACATAAACATAAAAGAAAATGTGGGAGATCAAAGTTGGCCGAGGATTTTGAAATTTGGTGTAGGGGCCTAAATGTTGATTCTTAACAGCTTTTCTTAATAACTTTTTGTCGTATTTGCCATATAAAAGACACTTAACTTTACAGCAAAATAGGCATACTTGATTTTTCAAAACTGAAATTATGTTATAAATCCGCCTTTAACCAAGCAGGGCTAAATCCCAAAAAATGAAAATTTAAATCGAGAATTTTTTACTTTTCACAAGAGTCGTTTCACCTATCCGGGGACACACAGTATATACTTGAATATAAGGTTTTGTTTTCTCTGTGCATTTTGTGTTTCTAAACGATTATCCTACTGCAGCCAAACTGCCTCGAATTACTCTATCGAGGTATCGTAAGTCACGTTACCGAGCTAGGCGCCCATTAATTAATACTGTATTGGTTAGTTACTTTGTATTTGGTCCACTCCGACTCTTCCCTTCTGTATTCATGACCCAACGGATATTTTACAAGCTGCATAGGGTAAAATTGTGTATTTCAATTTATTTTGTTACAACTTTCAGTTATTGTACGAAACAATGTATCATGGTATCCACTCTATGGGCTAACAATATCGTTTATTTGCAAACTACTGAAAAATATTAACAACTTTTTCTTTCTAAAGTAAATCCACAAGGTCTGTTAGTGCCTGTTTTGTACTTCTTGTATACCGCTAGTATGGAACCTAATCCGAAAGCAATTACAGGAACGCTTCCAGATGATGTTCTCCAAACGGCCAAACCGCTGATTCCGAACGTGGTCGGCGTTTTGGGCGAGGCTCGTAGCAGCGTTACAGGACATTTTGCCGAATAGATGTGCAGCCGGCATTTTGCCGGTTAGCGCCGTTAGGCGTTTTGGATACGGTCGGCAGAATGAAAGTCGGCGTTTTGGACGAATGATTGATTCGGCGTTTTGGGGATTCGGCGTTTTCAGCAGTCCTCTTTGTAACTAACGTCATACTTTTTTCATGCATTTGCAGTTTGATAACGAGGGCGAAGCCCGAGTTAATCTAGCGAATGAATAAAAAAAAAGGACTTTCAAAACGTGTGTGACGAAGGATTAAGGCTCGGCCTTAACTGGTGGCGAAAGTTACAATTGGTAGTTTGACGGCTGGTAAATATCGGCCTAATTTGGCTAAGCTGAAAAAAACTAGGGGAGAGGGCGCCAGGTTCTCGACGTCGACAAATCCTTGGGTCGGACCCCCCAAGGTATGTGATAAATCCAGCAAACCAAATAACGAGAAAACCAATAACTCGTAACAATATTTATTTAAACAACTAGTTCTATAGTGCAAACGGTAACAATAAATCGACAAACAGAAGCAATAATAAATGGGCAAACAAATCAATAACCAACTTAACCTAAACACATTAAAAAGACAATGGGCACTGCATAAATATAATTAATCTCGCTAGCCGCATGAATACAATCAATTAAAGTACAAAATGGGCACAAAAATGGGCACGAACTCCGTGAAGCAAAGTGCTGAAAGTCGGAGCAATGCAAGCGATTAGCTAACTGCTACCCCGAATATTAGCTCAAACTTAACTTTGACAACTTCAAGACTTTGAAGGGGCGAAACCTCTTACGATTATATGAACATACAATGTCGAAGAGATATCTATGATAAATTCATTATTCTTGTTATGATTGTTCAAACTACGGCTTGAATATGCTCCTAACAAAATTAAAACAAAAATTACAAAATTATTTTACGAATATTCAAAGTTTGGGAGTTAAGTTACCGCGGGCGGTTCGCTAGTTATAACCTATTACCGAGTTCTCACATTAACCTAGCGTTTTCTCCTGCGCGATGACGTTTACAAAACTAACCTCAGCAGATGAATTTTGAGGGCACTGGCCGAAACAGATACCTAGCAGCAGATCCCGTTGTTAAATACAGCTAGGCTGTAACCTAGGTAAGTACAGACAGATCAATAAAAAAACCAATTAGGGCAGGCTGTGAAATGTGTTATACGTTTGGCAATACTGAAGGGTATTGTCAGTATATGTCAAATTCGCGATTTGCAGGTTAAGTTTTACGCCAGTCTGTGTCAAACAATAAACAAAATCTAACCTACTAATCTCGAATTTGACATAAACTGACAATACACTTCAGTACTGCCAAACGTATAACACATATCACAGCCTGCCCTAATTGGTTTGTATAAACGTCCTATGAGGGCTTAATAGCATATATGAATTTTATATTACCTTACAGGGGGCCCAATTCAAAAGCAACATTCAACACGTTTGATGTGGGCGTAACGGAACGCTTTGCAGGCCAAGGGTAAGTACTTTTAAACGTAGCTTTCAATACCACGAAGGGCCTCTGAAATATCATGCTAAGAAACAACTATCGTGGGTAAAGCAGCTTCCACAGAACCTAAATTAAAAATACACAAGGCGCAAGACGAATTGAATCAAATACCCTAATGCTACCTATACGATTAATTTGCTAGCACAAGAACTGAATGCTAGCACATATACACACCCCAAATCAAATGTTTCGTGCGATTCACACAGATTCGGCTGGCCAGGGCCGAACTCGAGCAGTCAGTTCCTTCGGGACACCTAGAGCACCAAGGAACCAGGGAGCAGGAGTCGCTGGCTTCCAGCAGCAAAGCGAGTAAGGTAGAGGGGGCCTTGCCTTGAAGCCAAGAGACAGCGAACAACCGCAGGTAGGCGATGCAGGCACCAATTGCCCCAATACAAATAGAACCAATCCAGGTAATACCTCATTTCAAGGGTGCAATAAAATGGCTAAAAATACAAATTTTCCAGATAGATTACGGCGCGCAAAGGAGGAGACCGTAGGCAAATACCAACTACTAACCTGAAGGTGTAAAGTAGCCAAATCGTTCAGTCAGGCGTGAGAAGAAGGAACGTCCCATCAAATCCGTCAGTGACGAAACGAATGCCGGTGATATAAGCACATATCACCGGAACATTCCAACGTGGGTGACGAAGCCTCCCATATCCTTCCAACAATAAAGATGGCTATCAAAGCCGTGAGACTGGGACCCCAAAAGGAGCTATCAACTTAAACGCAACACTCGCCAGGAAATGGCCGAAAAATTCCCCAAAAACAGTCCAATTCAGCTTATCAATAGTTCCAAAGATGTGAAAGTGAGCCATCAGAAAAACTGAGGAATGCAGAGTGTGCTTTAAGCTGATAAAAACAGAGCTGTACTTTGTTTGAATTTAAGATTGATGCTAGTAGGGTTGCCTAACCAGTTAGGTAAAATTAATTGTATTTTTATGAAATAAATGTGAATTGCCAAATCTGATTAATTATTTCAACTATTATATGTGAAACGACAAAATAAGCGTAACACGTGGTGTACACGTAGTTTTTTTGTATAGTGATCTCTTGGTCGAAATTTAATCGAAAAGAACTTCGGAATTGACAACTGTCAAATTGACATTTCAATAAAATTCTTAAAAAAAGTGTACTTTTCCACGATTTTTGTGTTAAAAAAGTGGAACTTTCGATACGATATTTCGTTAAAAAACACTACTTTCACGATCACTATGAAAACAATTAATATATTCAATAATATATGTCGGTATTAAGAATTGCCTCTTTTTCATCATTTACCTTTATGTAGCAGAAAGCAATGTCACTTTGGGTGTGTCACATATACATGTCTTGTTATTGTTACAATATGTTATAGCTTATCAAAGAGCCTGTGTTTGATGAAGGTAATTTTGAGATCTTTCCGTTGCGTATACCATATCACCGGGAAATCGTCCACCTTAAATGTGCGAGTTGTAAATAACAAGTTGGTGGCGCCCATATTCGATTTTGCTCAGATTAGTGTTAACATATTCCTTGTTCTGGAGTAACTTAACCGGCTCGTTGACCGCTATTAATTACGAGACTGTTTTTGGGTATTCATTCCCCGCAATCCTGCTTATATTGAAGTGTAAGATCTAAGATTATTGTCGTTAGTATATTTTAGTGTTATTGGAACGTTCAGCGACTAACATAGCTTACCTTGCGATTTGGGAACAGTATGGCAATTACAGGAGATGCTGGATCATATTGAGTCTACCATTTAGCCCCGAAACTTGGATAAAACACTTAGAGAAACATAAAACACTAACAGCCGTATTCATAGTCGTTCGCCAGCGGTTCGCCAGCGAATCGCCGGAGTTTCGTTATGAGTAGTATGTTGGCGGCACTGTACGCCTATGTCAAATTCGAGGTTATCAGGTTAGGTTTTCCGTCAGTTTTGACAGAAATTTACACAAAATCTAACCTGCTAACCTTGAATTTGACATAGACGTACAGTGCCGCCAACATACTATTCATAACGAAACTCCGGCGACTCGCCGGCGAACCGCTGGCGAACGACTATGAATACGGCTGTTATATTAGTGAGCAAGCATGTTTGCCTTTATGGGCAAACGGACACAGACTGCACAGCGACACGTGCACACATCAAAGAATGTGCATCGCAATATTTCTCCGTTACCAAAGCAAGAAAAAACAATGAAGCAGTCTGAATATAATATCCGCGGAAATTCAAAATTTAAAGTATTTATTCTGCAACACCCTGAATGATAGCAATCGTGAAAAATAACTTTTTCTGCATTTCGATAAACCTGTACAGCCTGTTCTCAAGAAATATGCATGTTTCTATCAGAGATGATCTAGTTTGATTAGAAAGTGAAGAATCTTTGTTACTGTCCTTAACATCAAATATAAATGTTTGAAGGTTTAGTATACGTATTACTCATGTACGTTTATTTGCATTCCAAATGAATCTTTATGTCATTAGGCAACATTTGAAAATGAACAATTCGCTAGTATTACAGAAGGTAGAATATAATAACAACAATAAAGTGCTCAAAATAATGCCAGATTTTATTCTAGAAATTATATTTTAAAATAACTGCATACATTCAATGTTATGCAACTTGTATAAAATTTTCGCTATCCACAATTTTAAAACAATCCGTCAGTTTTTTCCTATCTTTAATCCTGGCATACAACTTGTTGATAACATCGGGTATCGGCTCCACCCCAGCAGTACCGGCAAGATCTTCAAAATATTTTTTTTGCTCCTGGCTTCCCCCAAGCCTATGGGCGTGCCTGTCCGAAATTTTGTTCCGTCTTCTTTCGGACATGTACTCATCCAGCTCCGTCAACATGTTTTCCTTCGAGGGCAGGTTGAACTTTCCTCCAAGCGCGGCCATGGCGAATCGGGCCTTCAAATAATGACTTATTAATTTCGGATTAAATGTTATCTGCTCCCATTTGTGACCCATCGCGATCCGGATTTAACCGGCACGCGTCTTGAACCCTAGTCACAAAAACCAGTGAATCACGGTTTTATTCACTCCGTCTGTTTACTCGGAAGCGGGGTGTTCTAATAATTTGCGTTTTGGGAATCTAGAGCGTTGACTTCAAATTAGTTCTGATATGGTTTTCTCGAGCGTTGCATCACGGATTTTTGTGAATAAAGTACATCTTCTTGTTGATAAGGGGAGGTCAGGCCGTTTATATTCGTGGTTACGTAAGCTGCTTATCTGAGGGTGGGACTGGTTCAGCCCGTAACTCATAAACATATACAAAAGGCGTTTTCAAATTACAATAGTAAAATTAGACATTCAAAATATTAGAAGGGCGAGAAACTATATTTGTGTTAATTAAAAAAAAGTTAAAGAAATTGTGTCATTTACCTGGATATCAAACATGGGAATTACACAAACCATAAAGGGAATGCCTATAAAACACATGGTAGGGTGTTCAATATTTATTATTTGCTTATATAAAGGTTGCACCCAATTGTTTTCTACTTTAATTCCACATTCTTCTGCTAAAAATGGAAACGAGTATTGGTAGCCTAAAATAAAATATTCACATTAGTAATTTCCTTTGAGAAACTTTTTTCTTGCAAAAACATTACAAGATCCAACTCAAATTAAATACTGCTAACATTTAAGGAAAACATTTGAAGTATTTTGAATGTTGCTTTTATTGCCCTGCGTTGAAAGTACTTGAAAATGCAATCTCACATACGTATTACACAAAGTGCCCCCCCCCCCCCACACTTTTTTTTAGATTAATACATGCGATTCTCATCAAATAATTCTATATGGACTGCTACTTTTTCCTACTTCTTCCACAAGTTACGGAAAATTTTATGGAACTGTTTGTTATAATTGGTCAAAAATTCCCCGATCCATATGGATATTTTTATTTTTATTTTGTCCACTACTTGGCGACACAGTTTTATAGATGTAAGGCCAAACCAGTCAAGGTTTTAAGCCAGGAGTGTCTTCTTTTACCTAATTCCGTTCTACTGTCCATTCTTCCTTGTAGGCTGAGTTGCAATAGACGGTTTTTTGTTGCTCACGAATTGTTCAAGGTATTCAAGCTTACGTTGTTTAACAGTATTAGTTATCTCACACCGTTTGGTTATTCTTCTTAGCCCTTCATCGTTTATAATGTGTTGTCGACTCTGTACACCAGAACAGACAAAATTAACATGTTAGAATTCTAATATTTAAATGTAACTAAGATCGTTGCTACGGAAGAATGTTTTCATTTCCTTGAAAGTCTACCTAGCCTTCTCTATTCTACAACGATTTTCAACTGCGTGATCTACATTCTTCATTTACAGTTGTTTTAAGGTAAGTGTATTTTTTGACGCGTTCCATGGACTGATTATTATCGAAGTTGGGAACTCCGGGACTACCAGTTTTACATATAGTCACGTATGGTATTTATGATCTCATAGTACATTTTAATACCTTCATTAAGACCGCTGAATGCTTCTTGAAATATTCTGTCTGAGTATATAGATATAGTGAAAAGGGGAGGCTAAAGCACACAGCCTTGTGGCACACATCTTTGAATCTTAATTCCTTCGGTGGTAATTGTACTATATTCGATTCTTACAACAACTGCTATTAGACACTAATACGCATTGGCTATAATTCTATAGTTTTTGTCGTTTGAACCTATATCTTTCAGCACCGACATCAGTTTTTCGTGTTGGTGTCTATTAAAGGCCCAAGACCAATTGGGTCATAAATTATATCTCTGCATCTTTGAATGAGCACCTGGGTTGCATCTCTAAAACCACACTGTGTTTATCCACCGTGCAGTTCGGGTATAGATAATTTTAAGAAACAGTTTTTTGATGTGATTAATTAAACTAATTGGTCTGTGTTCATCAAATGTCTGCTTTTGGTGTTTAAGATAAGGTGATGGAATTCAGCCAGTCAAAGAGCATTTCTCCTGCATCATATATGAAAGTAAACAGAATAGTCAAAAATGTTCAAAAATTCATCATCCAGTTCACACAGCAATAAAAAGATTTTATTTGGTTAGCTTCTATTTCGTAAAGTTTTCTGTTATAATCCGGTTATTTTTCGATTTTTTCGGAACAAGCCTGATTATATCCACTTCTTTATGCAGTGTTTAAAAATATGACGCTAGCTTCTTGCGCGAATATGACGCTTCGCGCGGCAGACCGCTCATTCAGCAAAAGGGATTTGACACTGAAAGAATGTGAGCTATTTTCGCCAATAGTTAGGAATTTGCTTAAACAAGTTCTGCGTGGCGCGGCGGTTGATAGTTGCGTAAAAATTTAATGGCCCCTTTATCGTGAAGTCATTCTTCTACTGCGGCTAATAACTGGATCAACATTGGGAGCGCCTTAATAATTACGCATATTGAAAAGTGAATCTCGCAACAAGTGCTGTTAATTACGTTATCCCCTTCAAATCATATTTTGTGGATATAGAAGCTAGTTGTCTTCCTCTAGGCCCGCTTTTCGAAACAATTCGGTATCGAGCCTGTCCATGAAATGTCGCGGTCGTTGTCCAACAACATCCTCAGTCGTCAGATTTATCCCACATCGTCAATATGTGTCAACAACACCGCACGCAGCAAGAATAATATCTGCAGTTTACCAGGAGCCCCTGTCACCAGCTGAAGGTAGTCGTATGTAATTACTTGAATTATATGTGTGCTGCGGAAAGTAAATTTAACTAGGGAGTATTTCAAGCAGTTTGTTTTTGCGTTTAGCTTTTCCAGCGACTGCTTGTATGCCAGTTAACACAGAGCAGTAGTCTCTTCCAGGCATTTCGTGTTTATATTTGTAGTAATTAGGTATTCTGGTACTGGCTAGACAAAGGTATGTTAGATAACTTGTATACATGATGACGTTCTCTAGGAGTTAATATTAACTTTATCGTCCATGGAATTTGGCTTGTTGAAGTTTATCTATTGGATAAAACTTAAAAGGCACTCTTAGTTTTATTTTGTATTGTGTTAATTAATGACAAGCAGTTGGCAGTAGCTTGTCGACAACCAACAAAAGTAGGTGACCGTTGGCGAAGGATTGGTTAACACATTATCTCCAAGAAGTATTATGATAATTTGTTTTCCTCTTTCAAGTTCTGAAGGGATTAATGAGGGTTGAGTAAAAAAACTAGGCAAACAACTTATATTTAATTAGCTACCTCTTGGCATATCATATCACTCTCTTTGCCCCCTTAAATTACTAGAACCTGAGGATTTATAGCTTTTTATAGAACATACGGATTTTTCTATCTCGCCTCTCGTGATATTTGGGCCACTATTGTCTACTAGAAGAATGGTGCACTCTTCAGGTCGGTGGTTCCGGAAGAGACTTTTGACGTGTTGCTTCCTTATCTTGGCTTTCGGTTTTAGCTCTATTGCCAGATTGCCATCCGTGTTAATCAAACTACCCAACGTGCATTTTTCTTGTTGCTCCAGCTGTTTCCTTTATTTTGCGGTCGTATTTTCCTTCTAGTTGCTCAATTACCTGGTAATTAACTGACATCCGTGTTTACTTTACTTCTTTAATTTTGGTTGTTGTTAGCGAAGAAATATATAGCGTGGCTTTGCACTGTTCACTATTACCCATAATAGTAACTCCTAGTCTGAACATCCCTTGAATCACATTACGAACTTTCCATGGCCGAACATGGTTCGTACGTTCAAAGTACGTATTTTTTAGACTATCCCAGCAATTATTAGTACCCTTTACCGATCGAAGGGTTACCTGAAACCGCGGGCCGTATTTGTTTTGTTTATAACCATGCCAATATGTACTAAGAAAATGATAGTGAGATGGTTGTCTTCCTCTTTATGTGTGTCTCGCGCCTCAAGTTGCCCACTACGCAGCTGTATCAGTCCGTATGACTTCCACCCACATCGTATTACAAGTAGCAGCACTACTCACTGCAGAGCTTGTTTGGTATGCGGGAGGTATTTTATTTTCTTTGTGTCCTATATATCTACCAATCGTTTACCTGTCCACCACCTGGGGACGCGCCCTTTAGGAATTATAGGTTTCCATGATAACTGATGCAATCCAGTGGCGTAGTTTTTTAAAAGAAAATTTTAATTATAAATTTTTTGATTAAGCACTCTGTCTTTGAGATCTCTTTACAAACTTTCACAATTTATTAAACAGTGTAAATATTTACACATTTTCTATTTCACAAAATTTATGATATTCGACTATAGATAATAACGGGATTGTAAAAAATGGAAAAGTAGATGAATCATTTTATAAATTCTAATTTAATATCTTTTCTACTGTCTTAACAATTCTTACAAACCGCCTGTATCTTATTAAGAAACATTTTTGGAAAAGTGTTTCGATGACTTTTTGTCTTTGTTATATTAATTTAAATATTAGAATTGCTGCGATATTATCGAGCCCTGATTGATTGCAGGGGCAATGCTTCAGTTGCGATTGTTGTCGCAGATTGCTATCCCACGACCGAATTTACATCGATTTTGTATTGGTTATTTTGTTGGAGGGATTGTGTCGCCGAAAAGTTTAGTCTCGTCGGTCCCCAACAACCGATTCATAATTCGTATTAGTTTCTTACATTCGCGCAATACTTTAATAAGTGGATTTTGTTCTGCCGAATGTTCAACTACGTGGGTCAACTTTTATTACCAAACTCCTGCATCGCTGCCGTTCTGGAGACCATCTTCGTGGGTCAGTCGTTTCCTACGTCAAATTTTCTGGAGAAAATCTTCCCACCGCACCAGATCAATCTTCATAGAGCTGGAGCTCTCTCTACCCTCCTGCTTCAAACTGTAGACTCGACCTTCATGTCGGTATTGTTGCCGTCTTTTCAGGATAGCTTCTACAGAGCTTCTATACTTTTCTAACTCCTTTTCTAGTAGCTAAAGCTTACATGTCTATATAATTAGAATTTGATTTTTATATCTGTGGGTTATCGGCATGTTAGCCTCGAGAACACCAGTTTTAAACTTTTTTCCGTTAAGGAGGGTAATGAATATGGTTAATATATAGGTTTGATTGCAAACAGCATATTAGGTTCCATCAATCGCAGTTTGTAACTCATGACGTCACCTTAGATCCATTTTCCTTGAAATTGAATATCGGTCAGGTCCAGATTTCCCCTGTAGTCTTGTATGTGTAATATAATTTTAATTCGTGCCTTATGTTTGACTGTACTTTGCACAACCATATGCAGGTGAATTTACGAGTGAATTAAACATTAGTAGGTGGAGGCAAGGTAAGTTTGCAGTGGCTCAGATTTTGACTCTATTCCTATGTCTAGGCTGCTTCTCTCTGCGTTAGGAGACTTCCACAATTTATTAGGAGAGAATATATGATCAAGTTGTGCCCGGAAAATGTATATTACATACTGTCTACGCCCCTCCCAAACTTGATTTAGGCAAAAACATGTACGTTTTTAGAATAGAACTGCGCCTGTGCTCTATTGTAGCTAGCTGTATGTACGTGGCTTGACTTCTCGTAAATTATATTTAGAATTTTCTGTTCCAGAATAAGATGAACATGTTCTTAAATTAAAAATAATAACTTTTGTTTTATAATGAATTGTGAAGAGGTCTACTATAGCACAAAAGTGTTAAGCAGTGGTTGTCCATATAAAATTTTTTGTTCAGAATGGCATTTACTATGAAAAAAATGAGGGAAAAGAACGGGGTCACTCTATATATACAGTCTGGAAATAAAGTAATTGATAAATTGATTAACTTTCTTAATATTAATTTTTATGAAATTTTTTTGAAGGGGTTTAATTGTAGGACATACACTACAACCACCTTTATGTTGCTACGTCATTTGTTTTAAAAGCTATGACTTCATCGACTTCTTTTTAAATGACAACCTTTATTTTTTATTATTAATTTTGGTAGTTTTTATGTTGTTTTCAATGATATAAAATTTTCAATATGTTACATCTGAAAGAAATCGATAAAAATGGTCTTAAAGTTTAAATATTAAAAACCAATGAAATGAGCAAAATAAATTTAGTTACCGGTGGATTAACTTTGAATGGAGTTCTAGTGGTATTTTTAAATTGTTTTTTTTTAAATTTTCAATAAAAACCAATGTGACGTCAATGACTTTCCATCAAACGTAGGTAACTAGATTTATTTTTCTTATTTAATTCGTTTTTAATATTTAAACTTTAAGACCATTTTTCTCGATTTTTTCAGATGTAACATATTGAAAATTTTATATAATTGAAAACAACATAAAAAGTACTACCAAAATCAATAAAAAAATACAGGTTGTCATTAAAAAAGGCGATGACGTCATAACTGAAAACAAATGACGTCGCAACATAAAGGTGGTTGTAGTGTATGTCCTACAATTAAAATCGCAATACCCCTTCATTTCCATAAAAATTAATATTAACAAAGTTAATGAATTTATCCGTTACTTTATATCCACACTGTATAAAACATTATTTTAAGATAAATACCTGTACAATATAAAATTATGTCGAACGTCTCTTTCGTATCATCCTCAAAAATAGCTCCATTTGCAGTAAATTCTTTCACGACAAGTTTTTGTGTTAAATTGGTCGGTGTATTTTCCATTAAAACTCCTCTGTGACTAACAAATACCTAGAAAGTAAAAAATAAACAGCTGGTGCGTTTACAAAGTGAACGTTTGTTAATATGTATTGTTACTTCCTTTTATGATAAAGGAAGTATTGGATTCACCCCAAAAATTCGGAATTGAGTTTTCAACAGACCTTCACGTTTTAGTCCCCTGAACCCAAAAACATGTTTTTCTTCATTGGTCTGTCTGTCTGTCTGTCCGTCTGTCTGTATGTGAACAGAATATCTCAAAAACGAAAAGAGGTATGGCGTTGAAACTTCATATATGTTTTGTGTACTATCTAGATGCGACAGCAAACTTTTGAAGAAAATCGCATAACCGGAAGTAGGTGTTTACTCTTGTGATTTTTCAGATTTTTTCGATTTTTTCAAAAACGACTCTAATGATTTCTTTCAAACTTTACATTTTTATTACATTTTTAATGTGTATTGATGTGAGATAGGTGATTTTCCAGTTGAATCCCTCTAAAATGGATTTATTTTGTTTTTTTTTTATTTTTTTATTAACTCCTACTTTAAATAAAATACCCGGTATATTATTACATTTTTTAATTCAGCCTAAAATTTTAGAAAAAAATTTATCTCTTGAACTAACGTTCTATTTTGTACCGTTTTTGTAGAATTTCTAATTTTTGACAAATGCTTAAAAATTAAAAATATTTTTTTTGGCTAATTATAAGATCACTGTAAAAGGAAGTTTTGTGCGTGTATCACACCAGATTTTTATTGCTATTATAGAAATGAAGAAACAGAGAACACACAAAAAAATAAACGTAGGTTTGGCTATTATTCTCTATACAATCATTTTTTTTTTTTTTTTTTTTAATTGATTTTGGGCATCAGCTACTTTGGCTATTAGCCCATACGGTGTAATATGTAAATTTGTTTAAATTAGTTGATAAAGGCCGACTTGCTTCACAAAACTAAGTAAATAATTGCTATCTAGGTTTTTAAGATCCGGATTTCCACGGATTTTTGCTCTCTTACATTCTAGCAATATATGGTTGACTGTTAAAGGTAAGTTGCATTCATTACAAGTTGGCTGGTCCTCTCCTGATAATAAATGTTTTTTAGTCAACCGTGTGTGACCTGTACGAATTCTTGTCAACACAACTTGCTGCTTTCTAGTTAAATTAGTGGGATATGAAAAGTTTCCTATTACAGGCAAGAATTTTTTTAAGTAAGTGTTATAATTTCTCCAGGTATTTTGAAACTTCTCCTGCACTGTAGTGGTGACTTGATGTTTTATATCCTTAATGCTGTACAGTTTTTCTGATGCCTCGCATATTCCCTCTGCGGCTTCTTTGGCAGCACAATCTGCCTTTTCATTTCCTACTATTCCAGCATGGCTGGGTACCCATATGAAACTTAATGTTTTGTTGGAGCGAAGAAGAAGCCCATATAAAGATTTTATATTTAATATCACTGGATCTAATGTGAATCTATTTCCAATTGCTTCCAATACAGATAATGAATCTGTACAAATTATGAAGGAGACATGATCTGATGCTAAACATATTTGCAGGGCAGTTCGTATGGCAAATGATTCGCAAGAAAATACACTGGTGTTGGATGGCAATGAGTATTTGGTAGTTTCATCATTATATATTACTGCATATCCCGCTCCCTTATCAGATTTAGAACCATCCGTAAAAAGGAATTGGAAAGTTTGATATTGTTGTATTAATTGTAGATAACACTGCTTAATTGCACCTGCGTTTATATCTTTTTTGCTTACCTTTAACAAGTCTAATCTGATCTCGGGTATTTTCTCGAGCCATGGTGGTTCTGTTTCCTTTTCGGTTAAGTGCAGAAATTGTTTTGGCAGAGATAATGTAGCCATTACAGTAGTTGATCTGGTAGACGATGATTTATTCCGTGTATCTTCTTCTTGATAGCGGGCAGAGAATATATCACTCTGGAAAAGGGATAAGATCGGGTGTCCAACATGAGCATGCAGCTTAATTCTATAGCAAGCGATTATTTTCTCACGTCGTAAGTTCAAGGGAGTTAGTGCTGAATCTGCATATAGGCTTGCCCTTGGGCAGGTGTAGAATGCTCCTGTAGCATATCGAATACCAGAGTTGTGGATAGTGTTTAGTGGTGCTAGTCTACTGGGTTTAGCAGAACCATATGCTACACAACCGTAATCTATTTTCGAGAGTACTAATGTTTTATGAAGGAGTAGGAGGATGTTTCGTTCAGCTCCCCAGCTAGTGTGAGCCAAATTTTTAATGACATTGAGTGTTCTCTTGCAAGAAGAAACCAGGTAATCTATATGAGCTTTCCATGTAAGCTTTCTATCAAACAATACTCCAAGATATTTGAAAGAATTTACATTTTCTATTTCATTTCCGTTTAAGATAAATATAGGATGATTAGCACAAGTGGACCTTTTTCTACAAAAATGTATAGCTTTGGTTTTAGCTATCGATATCGAAAGATTTCGTTCTGTTAAAGCTTGTGAGAGTTCTGTCAAACCGTTTTGTAGTGCTTCTTGAATACCATCGTTCCTGTTGCTTGCTTTGAATAACACAATATCATCTGCGTATGCGCAGTAAACTACTGATTTACTAACCGTCAATAATGAGGAGTTGATTGCTACTAAGAACAATGTGGCACTTAGCGGCGATCCTTGTGGTGTTCCATGTTTAAGGATAAATGGATCTGATAAAGTATCATTTACTTTGACGTTTATTATACGGCCATCCAAAAAGCGTTTTATAAATAGCGGCAAATTTCCTCTTATACCCCAGTCATAGAGCTGGAAAAGTATGTCATCATGTCGTACAGTATTAAATGCATTTGTTATGTCAACAAAAATGGCAGAGGCATGTAAGTTGTAAAGGAAACAGTTATTAATCGCATTTTCCAAAAACACTATTGCATCGGTAGTTGAGCGACCTTTTCTAAAACCGAATTGGTAGCGCGCCAGTAACTCTTGTTGTTCTAAAACCCAGTTCAGTCTGAAATTTACCATTCTTTCTAATAATTTGGCAATGCAACTTGTGAGCGAGACCGGTCTATAGTGTGATGGTTCAGACGGATTTTGTACTTTGGGGATGGGAATTATTATAGCTTTTTTCCAGGACTCAGGAAAATTGTCGCCATTCCATACAGCGTTAAGTGATTCTAATAAACGATGTTTCACTTTATGAGTAAGGTTTTTGATGAAATCAATTGGAATATCATCAGGACCTGGAGCATTACTATTGGATTTCGCTATTGCGTATTCTAATTCTTCTAGCGTAAACGGCGAGTTGTAAGGGTAATTATCTCCGGTAGTAAAATTTTTGTTATGTTCAGTACGGTTTTCATCATTTTCCTCATTACACGATTGTGCAAATTTTTTTGCTAATGCGTTTGCCATATCTTTCAAATTCGTTACTATTGTATCATCTACAGAGAGGGATGTAATAGAATTTATTGGCGCATTTCCTCTTATTCGTCTAACCTTATCCCAGACTTCTTTAAGGGTCGCATTCGTATTTAAGGACGATACATAGTTTTGCCACGATTTCCTTTTGGCAGTTAATATTGCTCTGCGACTTATTGCTCTCATCTTTTTAAATTTAATTAGGTTTTCCTGAGTTGGATAACGTTTGAATTTCTGCAATGCCCTTTTCTTTTCTTTTATTGAAAGTTTAATTTCGTCAGACCACCATGGAACTGGAAGTTTGTTTAAAATAATTCCTCTTGAACGTTTTGAAATACAAGTGCTACCAACATCGTGAATCATAACAGTAAATTCGTTAATAGAGAGATGGTGAGTATTTTCAAAAGCCGTTGTTAATGTTTCCTGGAAATAACTCCAATCGGCCTTCTTGAGCAACCATTTTTCAGGTAAGTATATCTGGTTATTATATTGAAAATTTTTGAATTGTAGCGTGATAGGAAAGTGGTCACTGTGATGGAGATCAGCATCAACAGACCAAGTTATAGATGATAAAAGAGAAGCTGAACAGATTGAAAGATCAATCGCAGAAAAAGTGCCAAATCTGGAGGAAAAATGAGTCGGCGTTCCAGTATTTAGTATTCCTATATCATCGTTTTCCAGAAATTTTTCAATAATATGACCCGCCTGGTCTGTTATTAAGGAACCCCATAAATTACTATGGGCATTAAAGTCACCTAAAATAAGAAATGGAGTTGGGAGTTGTTTTATTATGTTTGTAAGGTCTTGGAAGGTCCAATTTAAGGTGGGTAAGTATATGGAACATATGGTTACTTCAATAGGATATGTAACCTTAACGGCTACAATTTGTAGGTTTGAATTTATGTGTAATTTTGAAGCGGAACACTCATTTTTAATAAAAATTGCTACGCCACCATGAGCTCTTACACCATCCTGAGCATCTTTCCTAAATATTTTGTAGTTTTTAAATGTAACTTTTTTGGATTCGAGGAATTTTGATTCTTGGATACATAGACATATCGGTGAGTATTGGTTAATAAGCATATCTATTTCTGGTAATTTGCTAAAGAAACCGTTGCAGTTCCATTGCAAAACATTGAGATACGGATGTGTTTCAGTGCATAATAGCGGTATTTCATCGCTAGTCGATGTAGCAATGTTCAACGCATTATTAGTATTAGTGATTGAGGATAGATAATCCATAAAAATAAATATAGAAATAAATAATATAAAAACAACTGACGAAAACATATATACACATACACATGTAATATCGACTAACTTTATCACAGCAGTTATCACAGACTAAGAAATTTATACACCCTCTCTTATGATCTTGGCTTCCGGGGTTTCCCCTTAGGCCAACCTTTTTTCTTCTTCTTATTAATTTCAGAGAGTACCATTTGGTCAATCGATTCCAAACTAGATTCTACGGATGCTACCGTTTTTGCAGAATTTGCTGAATTAGTTTGTGGAGATGCTTCTCGTTTTCTCTTTTCAATTTGTTCGCTTGTTTCCATTTGATTTGACAAACTATTTGAATATTCTGGTATCTGTGGAGATGATAATTTTTGTGAACTTTCTCGTGTGGAGTCTATATCTCTTTCTACTGTGTCAGTAACCTCATTCCGTGATGGAGAACCGATTACTTCAATAGTTCGATTACTTGTTGATGTGTTAGCACATGAGTATTGAGAATTCGGAATAAGCAACGACTGTTGATCTTTGATTATTTTAATAATACCTGGAGCTAAAACCTGAAGAAGTTGATTAGCAAATTCTTTAGATGCTAGCAATTGCGTCGCATTTTCTGTTGCGCTTGCAAATGATTTATTCGGCAAAACGGTTGAAGGACCAACTCTTCGTTTTGCTTCTATGTACGATACTTTATCGATTACCTTTATTTTTTGAATTGCCAGTTCTTGTTGATAAACTGGACATGTTGGTGATCGAGCGGAATGGTTTCCTTCGCAATTTATACATTGTAGGGGTTCAATGCATGGTTCGCCCACGTGCAGTCCCCTACCACAGACACAAATTTGTACATTTTGACATTTGTCAGACATATGTCCAAATCTCTGGCATCGAAAACAGCGCATTGGAGACGGTATATATGGACGCACGCGTAGCGAGTACCAAGCCCCGCGAATTGTTGAAGGTAAATCACTACGATTAAACGTAAGTATGTGATTAGCTGTATCAACCGTTTGCCCGTTCCTTCTAGTTGTAATTCGTTTAACTCCTACTACATGTTGCCCTCGTAGTCCTTCTAGGATTTCTTCAATGGAAGAATTTAGGAAGTCCGGACAATATACCACACCTCTACAGGAATTCAATATTCTATGTGGAGTAATCTTTACAGAATAGTCAGCCAATCTCTTTATATCCAAAAGTCTTTTACTTTGTTTATTTGACACAGTTTCCACTAATAACCCATCTTTAGTTTTTCGAATATTTTTTGTTTCTCCAACCAGACCGTATAATGACTTTGCTATTAAAAATGGACTAATCTTTTTGAAAATCACCATCCACTCTCTCAATGACCAGGAACGAGGATAGTTACCCATCGTCTCGCTGCTCACAGATTTTTTCTCCAGAGGAGGAAATGAGTCCTTTGGTGGTGAGGAGGACTCAACCTCAATAATATTAAGATGAGGGTCAATACCATCACCCACACCATCTTTAGAGGGGGGTCTCGAGCTACCTCCCATCTCTGTAACATTTAAGATGGGAGAACCCGGACTCTGGCGAGTCTCCATCGCCGAAGAATATGTAAATATTTTGGGCCAAAAACAGATATAATGCACAGGAAACGCCAAGGATTATACAAAAATTTAAGCCAGTCAAGAAAAAACGCAAGTGCGTTCGCACAGAACGGCCTCAGAATCCTCCGTAGCAGGGTCCGCGCTGGTACGGAGCAGATTGTCCATGGTCCCGGAACAACAGAGCCGCGGACCTCTAGCTCCAACCCATTTAAGCTTCGGCTGGCCAGACCTACCACCCCATGCCGGAATCCGGGTCTACGGTGACATGGGTACGCTTCAAAATGGAGAAGGACAACGAAGACCACGACACCTTTATGAACAGGGACTTTCACAACCGGGTGGTCTATGTACTTGCTGGATAGACCACTCTGCCCCAGCAAGGATTGTTTATCGAGGTTTACTCCTCTAGTCCTTTTAGTCGCCTTTTACGACAGGCAGGACATACCGTGGTTGTATTCTAACCCCCATACCACTGGGGTGTACAATCATTTTGTTTATTACTGTTGTTTTTAATTCAAGTATTTAAAGACAAAATATCTAGAAAAGAGAGAATATGAAATGATAGATAGATTTACGGTTTGTGACAGCTCTGAATATAGTGACAATGAAAAACAACTTTTATTAACAAAAGAAACATGTTACACTTATGAATAACCATGCATAACCTAAGAGTTTTGTCACTTATAATTATACGAGAGATTTTTTTTTGTTGAAGTAAACATGACATTTTAATGAGAATTTCGTTGCTTAGCAATTTAACGAAAAAAACTGCTTCTGAAAAATAGCGAGTCCGAAGGACGAGTAATTCTTTCTGGCAGTTTTTTTATTAAATTGCCTAAGGCAAGGAAACTCGAATTATAAATGTTAAGTTTACTTCGATAAAAAAAAAAGCTTGAGTGTAATTCGGTACGACAAATTAATGAATACATATAATAATAATAATAATAATAAATTATCTTTATTCTCCCACAATAATCAACAAATAACAATAGAAAAAAAACATCAATCATGTATAGAACCCTAGACATCGCTAATTAAATGAGAGAACCAGAGGGCGAGGTTCAGATGAGCAATTGCTATTCCTCCCTGATCTACCACCTAAACCCCTCATTTTATTAATTTAATTTTTAAAAGTATCTGCCTACTCTAACTTACAAACTAATTTCTGTGATATCTATATACACTCAATGTTTACAATTTAGTGATGCATCGCTATCAAACTGGATATGCATATATAAAACGCAAACAATAATGAAAATCTAGTTATTACACTGTTTCTGAAACAATTCCAAGCGCAATTTAGCCCTAAATTTTGTTAAGTGAAGATTCTTATACGTATTCGAAAGTCTGTTATACATAATATATATTTGAAAAGAAAATGATCGCTCATATAGAACCGAAAAGTGGAGAGGTGGCGAGATAAGACTCTAAATCTCGTTGAGATATTATGTACATCAGTTCGGAAAGTAATTTTATTGTACAAATAGGCAGGAGTTTTAGTTGTCAAAATTTGATGAAAAAGACTTTGACATTGTAATAATCTACGGTTTTTCATAGTCAGCCAACCAGCATCAGCAAGTTTATGAGATATATGCTCATATTTTCTGATACCATATATAAATCTTAGGCAAGCGTTTTGCATTTTTTGAATACGTTCAGTTGTTACACTATCAATGGCAGCATGGTAAATAGCGGAACAAAAATTAAACTGGGACAAAACAAGGCTTCGCAAAGTCTTTTTTAATTGGTTGGTTCAAGTAGGATCGGTGAGGATAAAGTTGTTTTAAATGTTGGTAACCTTGACAAATATATTTGGAAATCTGTTCACGATAGCGAAATGTATTATCAAGTAACAAACCCAAACTCTTAGCTTTGGTAATGATTGGAATTCTTACGTTATTAATGTGAATATTCAATAGAGGAGATAAATAACTACACATATTTTTATTACCAAACAATAATACTGCTGATTTGTCGGGATTGATTTTAAGTGAATGCTGAACAGAAGCTTCATATATATAATTAAGATCATAATTAATTTTTTCCATAGCTTCTACCCAGTTTGAAGGACTGAACGACAGGTATAACTGAGTATCATCAGCATATATGTGAACTTTAGAAAATTTTACGCAATTCATAAAAACTGAGGTATACAATGAATATAACAGAGGACCCAAGATCGATCCCTGTGGACACCCTGCGATAAATGCATCGAACCAGAGGTACTGCTGTCTAATATAACAGTTTGGGATCTATTATTCAAGTAACTGGTCATCAATGATAGCGCATCTGGTCCAATACCAATATATCTCAGAATTGAAATCAAAGTATAATGATGAACTGTATCAAAAGCCTTGCTATAATCCAACAAAACAAGAACAGTAATGTTACCTTGGTCAGTTGCAGCCAAAATATCGTCCGTTACCTTTAATAGAGCTGTTGTGCAGCTATACCCTGGCCTAAAACCGGATTGTACTGGAGGCAGAAAATTATGTTCATTGATATGAACGCTTAATTGATTGTGAATTGTTCTTTCGAGAACCTTCGACAGTGCTGGAAGAACGCTTATAGGGCGTAGGTCTTTAATTTCAACTGGTTGTTTAATTTTAGGAAATGGTTTAACCAAAGCATGCTTCCAACACTGTGGAAATTTGTTTTCCAAGATACATGAATTTATAATATGAATAATGTATGGCAGAAATTGTAGGACCACATAACTTGATCATAGTAATATTGATATTATCACTACCAGTAGCATTAGATTTAAGTGAATTTAAGATTTTGACTAAGGTGGGGTAATCAATAAGCGTAAAATTAAAATTTAAATGGTGATTTTCATTGCTGCCATACGTTTTTAAAATGTCAATTTGTGGATTTTGAGTTAAAGTTCTATCAACCTTAGGAATACTATTTGTAAAATACTCATTTAGAACATCAGGATTAGATAGATGGTCTGGTATAGAAATTTGTTTTCTTGCACCTATTCCTAAAGCATTTAATCTTTTCCACAAGGTTTTATGTTCATTATTTATTGATATAAAATTAAAATAAGCCTTTTTTTCATTGTTTATAGTGCGTGTTGTTAAATTTCTCAAAGATTTATAATACTCCCAGTGCTGAGGCAGTCTCGTTTGTCTATATTTTGCTTTTGCTTTATTCCTTAATGACATGAGATATTTCAAATTGTCCGTCAACCAGGGGGCATACGGCTTTCGAAAGCTGCATCTGACCAAGGGAGCATGTTTGTCAAACAGTTGCAATATTTTTTCATTAAAAAACAGCAATTTCTCATCAATGTTATTAATTTCATAAATTTGATGCAGATATATTGATTCTAATTTACATATTAGGTCCTTAGCAACTCTGCTAGGCTTACAAGAATTAGACTTTTTTTAAAATTAGGTTCCTTTTTTGTCGCTGGAAAAGTTAGGGCAAACTTTTGCCGCTGTCATAGTGATAAAAAAACCGCGACTTTTGGGATTTTTAGTGTATGCATTAAATTGTCAGAACAAAACCTGTTTATCAAGTACACGACGCAGCGCTGATAAGGCACATCCCAGCGACTTGTTATCTCATTGGGACATCGCGGATTATGTAAAACGTTAGATTCATTCTTTGCTTGTTTGTAATAGAGTTCAGACGGTTTTCGCTTTATACCTGTAATTAGGAAATAAAGTTTATTTTTAAAAAGCTTTTTGAATTGAATCATTTAACTTGCGAAACAATTATGTGGAGGATTTTTTTATTTAAAATTTAATTAAAAGTTTTAACGTTGCTTCACTATGAGAATCCACTCAAACTATTGACAGCCCCTCCATCTACATGAATCTAGAAAACACAGTTATAAAAGTAGACGTTTTAAGCAGGGTAAGACGACGTTGTTAAAACTCTTTACTTTGATGTTGAAATATACTCCAAAGGTTCTTCCAATTAAGGTCTTCGCGTGTAATTGCTGTTCTAGCTCAAAGTGAGAACGCTGACATCTATAATTATAATCGAGCGCAGTGAGACCAAAGTTGTTGTTTGAAAAAAAACTAAATGATCAACTATGAAGAAGAACTGATCCTGCGCGATGTTAGTTCAAATTTTCACAGTAGCGCGGTTGCAATGAGACTGAAATTCCTGTCTATAAACGGCAATTGAGATCAATTGGGAACCAAAAATAGTAAAATCACAGTAATTACACTAACAAAAAAGCAACAGCTAAATTAGATCTAAATTGATTACATAAGATTTAATAGATATAGGGAATCTTCGAAGATATAGTTTAACATTATCTACATATATTTTATTAAAGGAGGGTTAGTCCGTTCTAATAATCTGAAAACATAAGCTTATTTTATTTTCCTAAGTGGACATATGGTTAAAGCTTGGAATAAGACTACGTAATCGGCAAAGAGAAAGATTACCAGTTGTTATATAAAAATAATTTGGTAAAAATAATTGTAAATATATGTAAGTCTTGATGATAACATCGAAAGCCAATCTCAAGATGTGGAAACTAGCATTTCTGTGGTATATCATATGGTAAGCATCATTTAATACGAACTAAATTTTAGACCTGGAAACAAAATTTGAGAAAACATGACAGTCAGAAGTTCAACGGCAATTAAATGAATAAGAAAATTTAAATCAAAACAATCGAAAGAGAAGAAATCTGAATGGTCAAGAAAATAGAATGGACAGTGTGAATGTCAATGACTTAAGTAACACGATATTAGTATTCCAAGAAAGGTAACAATAATAGTTAGACAAAGGCATGTTACAGAAAATCAAGTACAAACTTAATACAAAAATTATTGAACCTCAAGGAAACAAAGAGAAGTATAAGAAAAAATTAAAGTTAGGGGATAAATATCTAGAAATAGTACAAAATTCTGTGGAGAGAAAGCAGGAGATCAGTGGTTTTCGACTCTTTTGTTCGTAGCCCCTCTGAGAGTTTAACCACATCAGTGTGGCCTCCTCGAAGTCTTGCTCATTATTGTGTCAACCCCTCTCCTTCCCTTTTATTCTTCTTTTTTAGCTCTTTGTCATACATTGTTGGATGAAAGCTTCCCCGCATTTTCTCCAGTCGCTATTCTGTGCTGTACGAAACCAGGCTAATCTTGCTGATCTTTCCAGGTCATCTTTCCACCTAGATTGTGGTCTACCCACACTAATTTTGTCGTTCCAAGGTCTTCATTGGTGTATTGCTTTATACCATATTTTATCGTGTTTTCCCATGGTATGGCCCACCTATCTTCAGTTTAGTGATGCTGCATGCTCTCTTACATATTACACTTTAATTTTTTGCCAAACATCATTCATTCTTAATCCTCTAGGTTAATTTGATGTTCAACCTGTCTTTCCATTGCTCTTTGAATTTTATTAAATACCTCCATTAATTGTTCTGTTAAGGCTCACGTCTAAGCAACATACGTAAATATGGACAACACACATTGATTGTAGACACATTTTCTGAACTTTAAATATATTTTTTGTGTTTTTAGGATTTTGCTTTGTTTTTCAAAAGTTGGCCAACCTAATATTATACGTTAATTTATTTCTGCTTTTTGTTTAAATTTTTCAAGTGTTATTACTTGTCCGTAGTAGAAATATTAATCCACGTATTCTGTATGTTGGTTGTTAGTTATAATATTTCTGTTATCTTCTCGATTAGTCATTACTTTGTTTCATTCATCTTAACGCCAACTTTCTCCGATGCAATTTTCAGATCACCTGGCTTTACTTGTAGGTGTTGGAAGCATATCTTAGATGGTTAAGCTTCTTGCCGTTAACGTTAATGTAATTTTCCTACCATTCGACGCTTTTCAAAGGCTCTCTAAAAGGTCCGTACAAAACGCTTGCACAAATTCCTGTGGCTAAATTATGACGATCTAGCCCAACTTACCTTAGTCCAAAAGTTGGTACTTTTTTAAAATTATTTATCTTAATGATAGCAGTAGCTCCACGAAATTTGGTATTAATACTTTTTTTTTTGGGATGGAAAAATCAGATCTGACCGCAGTTTTAATGTACATTGCAGAGGACGCCACCAGCAGAATTTCATATACATCGAAAGCTTCCTAACTTTTTGTGACTCGGTGTACTACATTTCTAACAAAAAATTCTTATTCCCTGGCATCTTTTGTCCAAAAAAGGTATACTTGGTAGGTATCGCTTCAAGTAATCGTTTCTGAGATATTTGAATTCAAATGTTTTATGGCGTACAGAAACTCCTCGTTGCCTGCTTTCACTCTTTATTCAGGCTTAGGACTGGTCCAAAAAAAAATTGGAGCCTGTTTAAGGGCCAACAACAATAAAAATTACATAGTAACGGGTTAACAATGATAAGAATGTAAAAGCGAACTGGCAAAGAACAATAGGAATAACACACAAAATCAATAACGAACTAAAACAGCAATGTTTAATTGTTCAGAAAAACTCTAATGTTCAAACTGGCCTCCATTTTCAAGTACACAAATACTAATTCGACGGATAAAGTTGAAGTGCGCCCCTTCATCTCTGCATCTAACAGTAAAATATTTACTGAATTTTGATTCGCGTCCACAATTCTTTTTCGGCGTTTATAGGTCTAGAGTATACCATTATTTAAAAGTTTGCCATAAAAGTAATCTAACGACTATAATCCGGTGAACGGGATAGCCAATTTGCAGGAGCATCATTTCCTCTGTCGATCAATCGATTTCGAAAATTCTCATTTAAATGATTTCTAACATTTAAAGTGAAATGTGGGGGTGCACCGTCGTGCATTAACCAAATATGTTGTCTAGTAGCCAGTGGAAGATCATCCAATAAATTTGGCAAATTTACTCGGAGGTGTTCCAGGTAATTTAAACCATTTAAACGAGATGGTAAGATGACTGGGCCAATTATAAATCTATCAATGATTCCTGCTCATATGTTGGTTTTAAATTCATGATAATAACGCTAAACCTTCATTGCATGCGGGTTTCCACCATTTATTATGTAAATTTGCACACCCTTTCTTGTAACACTCATCGGTAAATAATTGTTTACCTTCTTCTTATTATAACAGGCCACTGGCTTATAATAATAAGAAGAAGAAGGCCAGTGGCCTGTTATAATAAGAGGAAGAAGGTAAATAATATTATATGAATTTTCATCAAGTGTTCTCCGTTCACTAATGCATCGACAGAAGCCTAGTTTTGATTTTGGGTCCAGGAGCAGACGCTGTTGTATTGCCTGGATGTGGTATGGATACAGCAGCTGTTCTCTTAAAGTCCTATTTACTACATCTGTAGAAATTTACAAACCTAGGCATCTGGTGCTCAGATTCGGATCTTCTTCAACCCGTTCTAAAATTTCTTCTTCTTCTCTTGAAGGAGCAAACCACCGGTTTCTCGAAAACATTTTTCAACAGCAGCAAATGTTTGGTGGTTTGGTACGCGCCTATTTGGAAATCTTTCTCTGTATACTCTCACCGACTCGTGACCATTTCCTTGACAATAACCATAGATTAATACCATGTACTTCATTTCTGCGCAAGTGTAACGTACCGCTATAGCGAAAAATGTAAAAATTAAATGCAAAATTTTGAAATTAAACGATAAATGTTTGTCACACTATCATTGTTAACTCATTGCTATGTAGTGTGAAGGAAGGCAACGACCAGCTTCAGTACGCAATAAAACATTTAAAATCAATTATCTTCGAAACGGTTGCTCGGAGCGATACTATCATGTATAAGTTTTTTGAATAAAAAATGCCAGAACACAAGAATTTTTGTTAGAAATGTAATACACACAAAAAAGTTGTGAAGCTTGAGATGTATGCGGAATGCTACTGATGGCGCCTTTTGTAATGTACACCAAAACTGTCATCAAATCGGGTTTTCTTGTCCCAAAAAAACCATTAATACCAAATTTCGTGTAGATTTTGCTATATTAAGATAAATATTAAAAAAAGTAAAAAAACATAATAACTTTGACGCCCTGTATTTTGGAAACTCTCAAATTTTGGACTAAGGTAAGTTGGGCTGGATCGTCATAATTTAGCCTCAGGGATTTGTGCGGACCTTTCAGAGACATTCTGTACATCCTCTAGAGTTATTATGAATAGTTTGGGGCTCATCGAATCGTCTAACACCATCATCAGGTCCCGGGTGGTGTAGCTTGGACAAGCGTCCACGTTCAATCAGTAGAGTTAAGCAACGCTTTTTCTGATCAGAACTTGGATGGGAGTTCCATGGCTGCTTCTATCGGCGCCTCGTGGTACGGCTGCCACGTAAATAGTTGGCCTCGAATGTCATAATAGCATCATGACAGTCGTTAGTGGGGTTGGAAGTCCCCATAAAATGTACAGCGACGCCTATTGGCCTAACGGCTGTTGGCTGAGTACCAAAAATAAAATAAAATAAAACACCTCCCTGGACTGGTATTTTGTCCACATTTCTATGCACTAGGGTGGATCCATATATTCGTAGCCCGACTAACAAGAAGTTATTGCAGTTTTGAAATTCGAATAATACCATAAATGCACAGCGACGCCTATAATTGGCCTAACGGCTGTTGGCTGAGTGCAAAATAAATAAATAAATAAATAATCACAGAACCTTTTCCTGTCTAGAGGGGAAGACTGGAATACACTAATAAACATTCAGACAATTTACACTATGCAGATGATATGTATGCATTGGATTAAAAAAAAAACACTATACAGTCAAGTCCCCGAATTGAGTTTATGAGAGAAAAAACTTTTTTATTTTTAGTAGAAAAATCAGTCATTATAAAAGCCTTTGCGACTTATATAAAATCCGCAGTGCCATGGATAAATTTGAAATTTGATATATGGAATATTTAGAAATTAAGAAAATATGAAAGTAGCTAAAGAGAGACGTATATTTAATTTTGCCTTTAAAGAAAAATGTTATAAAAAAAGTTGTTTTTAATGAACGAATAAGTTTAAATTCAAAATTTCAGCTTTATAAGCAACTTGTATTTTTTAGTTTTAAGCAAGGCATAGCTATAATTCGATCAGATGGGTAAATGTCGATGGGGTCTCATTTGTATAGTAATTTTATTTTATTTTTTTTAATCGGGTTTACGAGAAAGAAAGAAGCATTTAATTTTTATTTTACTGTAAAATGTCAAAGGAATAGTAGTTTAAGCAACAAGTCCGGAAAGAGCATCTTTACAGGACACGTAGGCAAATAAGGCGAGGCCTGAGAACCTACCCAGTCGGACATTTTCTGATGAGTCAAATATATTTGAAAATCGTACGACACTGATTAATGACCAATAGAAAAATTAGTTCACGAGCCGTAACCAAGACAACAAAATTTCGTGGAATTTTTTTGTAGGTAGACATTACTTTTTTTAGGGTTTGTGTCCTTACGATTTTCTTACCGAATCTGCATTCGAGCATTAATTCATATCCGGTAATTATTTTTCGTGTATTCCAACAACGTCCTAATTTGCCCTCGCGTCCCGCTCGGGCAGATAAATACGCCGTTGTTGGAACGCACTCAAAAAAAATCCGGAAAGAATTAATGCTCTTATGAGATTATATGTGCAAGTTTTTAAAACTTTGTGTGTTCTGGAATGGCCTACCAGAAAGTTTGGCATCAGAGTCAGTAGCATGGCCTGGAACAATATAGGCCGACTTAGTTACATACAACATTTTAGGCACCTGTGTTTCTTCCTAATTTTACCTAAACATTGAAACAAACAAAAAAACAAGCAAGCATTTTACCTCTGTAGAAATCTAGAGATATTTGTAGTTGATTCCCTTAGTAACCACAGTCAATAAATATTACAAACCAATCAAAATGCCAATTTTCCAAAATCAAGAAAACATTTACAAAATCGTGCTGGAAAGAAGTACTTTCCAGCCTAAAAATTGTGTAATGTATGCGTTTCAGGACGAGTGCCTAAAATAGTAGTTTGTATGCCAAGCCACGGAAGTTTAGCTTTTTATCACGAATGTGAATTAAGTTGCCGAGGCCCGTAGGGCCAAGGCATATTATAAGCCACATGAGATTGTATTTTAAAGATCACTTTATCGGCGAAGTGTATAGTTCTGTAACAAATTGCATTAGCAAAATGCTTAGAATATAGATATGTAATATTTAATCCAAAACGATTCTAAATAGTAAAGCTGTAACCTTAAACTCAGATAAATACTGCATAGAGGCACTGAAATGTGCAAGAGATTACACACACAGGAAATGATCCAGCTCTCAGGTTTGAGTTTCTTCAAGCAATCTTTAGCACGGTGGCAGAAGGCAGACTTGCAAATTTTTGCAAAAAAAAAACGTTCCAATGAACGGAGGAAATCGTACTGAACGCAACGGAAAATTACGACTTATCAGGGTAACCGATTAGTGGCTTAAAAGCTTAGCTGGGAAGTAACGAGAGGTTTTTAAGGGTGTGGCCGATTTAAATTTGTGATTCAGGATCCGCGCCTCTTTTCAAAGCGCCTATCAAAATGTGGAAATGTGGAAAACCTTTGACTAATCATATTAAAACCAAAAATGATGTATTTATGTTCCAGCCGCGCTCAGCTGAAAGCAGTATCCTAAATTGCCAACTTTCGAATTATTAAAGAATTTGCTTTCGCACTTAACAGAATCGTGCATCTTTTCTGACTCTTAGTCAACGAAAGGTTTAAATTTTAATTATTTTACTAGCACTTTATGTCGTTTGCAATTTGGATTCGGGGAATCCTGAAAATGTATTTCAACTAGATTGGTGGCCGTGGACTAGGTTCTGCCAGTATTTTACGTATGGCCTTCGTCCAGCCTACATTTATGTTGATTCAACATACTAATGGGCTTTTGTTCAGAATTATTTCGTAGTTCACTAAGTTACCATGAACTTTTTTGTTGTTAATGATATTATTTATTTTTTTAACATACAGGCAGACCTCACCGTTTGCGGCTTTGCGGTTCGCTGATTTTATTTTACACGGGGTACCATTGTGCTCCCTTTTCTTTGCCGTTCGTGGATTGCTTTGCCGTTCGCAGATGGAATTGCCAACTGTTTCAACTTTATAAAGGCCATTAATCTAACGTTAACTTTAATTCGCTCTTAAAATAAACAAAAGCGCATAAAAATGTGTTTACTAATGAATAGTATGTTATAAGCGCCAACATTTTAATAAGCTTTTGTTTATTTTAACAGCGATTTAAAGTTAAAGTCAGATTAGTGACCTTTATAAGACCGGCCGTAAGTAAATAAAGCAGACGTATGCGGTTTATGCCATTAACACCTAAATAACATTATTTATCACGAACTTGTAAACACACTTATCGAGCCTATTCCTTTGAATCTCATATTACCAAATTGGACCTGAAATAAATTGTAAAATCATATTTTGAATAAACAAATGGACATTCGAGCTCTAGATTCAAGTGGCAGACTTATGCAATTTTAGTCCAATCTTTACCGTCTTCTCGAGCGTTTCTGCCGAAAATTCAATTGAGTTTAATTTGTAAAACACGGAAGACCATGTCGTCAAAGCGTAGTTTTTGCTTCAGATTTGCCAGAAAAAACGCAGAAAAGTTTTTTGAGGTTGCATAGTATAAATAAATTTAGTTAATGGAACCTAACCCCGTTTTTATCATTTATGTGTTTACTTGCGCATCGCGTTTTTGCGTTTCGCGGCATTCTTCTTGAACGTAACCTAATCCGTAATATTTTATCATGCTTTGCTACCTCAACAGTAACGTGATTTAATAATAAAATCAATAGTCAAAAAGTGGAAGAGATGATTTGTTACAGTACGTCGGAAACCTCAGAGAGTAATTAATTTTCTAGCCAATGTTGCCGATTTTTTAAAGAAACGGTGTTTTATGTTTCATGGATTCTTTGCTATAATTATACACATATACATATATGAAGTTAATATATGTAGTGCATTTATATGTTAACGGGTTAATAAATGCCTAGGAAACTTTTACTTTACTTATTTTGTGTATTTTTGTAACTCGAATTTCTTACCTTTCACATTTTCTTATTGTACAATGAAAGTTCGATTAAAGAAAGTTCAAATGTATACTGAAATTTCAGAGAAGTATGGCGAAATGATTATTTGTATGTAATGTAATACATGAAATTACGTACGTGTTCAGCAACTTTAGAGATTAGCACAGAAATATCACGCCCAGAAGGGCCTGCGCCAATGACTAGAACCCTTTTCTTTTCATATGGTTCAGGAGTTCTGTAAGTGTGACTGTGCCACTGAAGCCCTTGGAACTTATCTTGTCCAGATATTTTTGGCACGAAGGGGTCGCGGTAGTGCCCATTGCAGACAATGACCCCATCGTACTCCTTCGATTCCTCCCCTTTCGTTTTCGCGTCCTGGGTTGTCACTATCCACTTTTTCTGGGCTGTCGGGCGGACCTTCGTAACGCATTTGAAGTACTAAAAGCGTTTTAAAAATAATTTCATACTTGGTAAATGCTAAAGTTCAATGGCAATTATTAGAACCGCAGTCCATGATAAAGAATGGTGTCGAGTAAAAGTATTGCGTTTGAAATTCCTGGACGTCTGGAAGAATCACGAAGTAGAAAGATGATGGCTGGTGACACTAACCTTGATATGCGCTCGCAAGCTGAAGCGGTCGGCAAAACTATTCAAATAATCTACAACCTCTGGCTGACTAACGTACGACCTCAATTGGTCTGGAAATGGAAAGCCTGAGAAGCTCATTACTTCCTTAGGAAGATTTGTCCTGGAAAGTAAAAGTAGTAAGGTATTTTAGAAGGATTTTGCGAGAATTGTAAATGGGCGTTTTCGTATTAAATTGTATAGTTACTGTAATCGCAAATAATAAAAATATAATTGTAAAAAGCGAAATCTTGAAGAGACGTGTTAACATTGTAAGTAAAAATTGTGAATTCGCAGTGCAGTTTTTAGTTTACTTACTTAATACATTTATATGCTACTAAACTACTGTTTGTTTGTAGTTTTCAGTAAAATCAAAATAACACTTTATTGCATTATATTTTCCAAATTGTTCTTAAATATATTTAAATACGGATTCGGATATTACCAGTTTTATTGTTTAAGGCTGGTAAGAAACTGTCGTATAGTTTTGGTCAGTATTGCTGAACTCAGAAAACTTTAAATTACTTTCATTATGCATTTATAAATAGTATTATTGGGTTACGTGGGAATCTACTGTGGAATCAAAAATTGTAGGACCACTCTATCGCAGAGGTTAAATAATTTATGAATATTATTTATAAGTTTCTTGGAAGTGCTGTTGTGTAAGAGAAAACGCCTTGCACATATGTAAAGAAGACAATGAAACAAAGAACCAAGTAAAGATGTGAGTAGAAACTATGAGTCTGTATTCATTTGTTTATAAAATAGATTAGCTTCACAATATTTTTATATTTGTTTTCTGTAGATTTGTCAATTTTAAAAGTAAATTTAGGAAGATTTTCTATTACTGAAGTCGTTTCTTCCATTGCCTTGCCAGCTTCAAGTATGGGAATTCTGATCACTTATTTTAATATAGAAACAGTAGAATACATATGCAATCACTATTAAAAATATAAACGTTTCTTCTTTGCAGATAGAAATACTGATTAACGTGTAAACATGAATATGGTGTCAATGTTTCCTGTATTTGGCAACATAGGAAAGTCATTATTATAGCTAGAATTCTTTACTTTTATATAGGGTTAAATTTAGAACATTTTGAAAGTGGCTGATAAAAAAAATCAGTAAAAGGTTTACACGGAATTCCTCGCAAGTGGATGTTTTGAAACTAACAATTTTAAAAATATGAAGGAAAAAATGTACACCCTGTATTTGTTGTACACCCTCTATCTATTGGTTCAACCAATTTTCGTCAAGCATAGAAGTTTAAGCTAAATAAAAAATATAATTTTTCTTTAACAAGTTTGAGATAAAGCTAAAATACACAGGGTTTATTTTTTAAGATATATAGAATTGAGGAAATACGTTCTTCGTCATCTAGGAAATCTGAAACGTGAAGATCTGAAGAAATCTAGAAATGTGATTTTTTATGCATCAGGTAGGAAAGTAAAAATAAGAAAAAGAAAATAAAAGACAAAAAATATAATAGTGGCAACGTGGAATATATTTTCAATACTAATAGTTGGAAAAATGCAAGAAGTTGTAAAAGAATTAGAAAAGTACAACGAATTATAATTTTGTTAAGTTGGAAGACAAGCAAGATCAGGGAGATGTTCGCTTTTTTTGTATTTAAAGGTACAGAAGAAGAATAATATCTCCAGATATATAATGGAAGAATTGGAGTACTCAAAATCAGAGCAAAAGTAGTAGTAGTGGTCGTCGTCGTCCTCCACCCTGGATAAAACCTTCCAAAATCTCTTTTCCCTTTAAGGCGATATTATGTAATTTGTTCGGCCATTCTCTCCACCAGGCTCGTAGGAGCTGCGGGGGCCATGGGAGCCAGTCACCCCCACAAATTATTTCAGAGTTGGCTGCCCCCCGAAAATGTATGATTTCTTCTAGTTTCATCATTACTTAGTTTACTAATTTCTTATAAAAGTTAACATGAAAACATACATGTATGTATAAACTGAAATTGTAATGAAACCACCTTCTGTAGATCGTATAATTTTGTATCACTTTTGAGTAAGCGATATTAAATTTCGCTATCCCAGAAAATAGTCAGCCCGGTTAGATATAAACAATGAAATGCGACAACTGCAATAATACCCTTATTGAGTATTTTCCATGTTCTGTTAAGTGCAAAGTTTTTTCCCCATAAACTACTATTAAAATTTCTGGAACCTTTTTGAACAACCGATTGGCGGGTCTGATAAGGTAGACAAGGCAATGAGTGACTTCGTTAATGTTTGGCAGTGTGCGTGTGAGTAATTTACCGTCAGTACTGTCCAAAAGACGAAGAAAGTATTGTAATCGGGAAAAATGACGTTCCGAAATTTCTTCAGATCTGTAAGTTTTACTATCCGTAAATGGCGAAGAACAGGTCTTTCCAATTCCGTCTGTCCATCTGTCTGTCTGTCTGCTTGATGGCGGTATAGCTCAAAAACTATTTGTTGGAGGGAGACGATATTTTACATGCGGATTATATGTCTACCTGGCTCGAAACTGAAAAAAATTTGGTTAAATATACACAGAGTGAGCAGATTAGAAAAATAAAATTCTGCCTATTTTAGCTTTAACTCAGGAACTATTAGTTAAATAAAAGTAATATTGTGCACATAGCTCAGATGTTTACCATTGACGAACATGGGCACATTTTGGACACAACATATACAGGGCGAGGGCCTTAAAAAATTACATTATTTTTCCCTTCATATTTTCAAAGCTTTCACTTGCGAGGAAATTTCCGTGTAAAATCCTTTACAGTTTTTTATTAAAGTTTGCATATCTGCACATTTCTGCTTTGTAGAAAAGCTTGACAAATTAAATAATGATTCAGTTAGATGTATACTGAAGATAGTCCTAAAACTTTTGTATTTATACCTTGACTTTGGGATTAATAGGAGAGCAAATATTGTAGCATTCAGAATTTAAAATGAAATTTCCTATGTTGCGCAGGTAGTGTATACACATTGTGTAGACTGTAGATGTAGAACATTTAGATTTACATGATCTTCTATATTACTTCATAGATGCATTACCAGAATTCCTGTTTTTGCTACAGCTTCTTAAACTTCCCTCGTCTAAAAGGTGAAAGACCTATTGTACTCGTAAAAAAATCACCTTCTTAAAATCTCCACGTTTCGAGGTCCCTAGATGATGGAAATAGTATAGTATTTTATCGCATTTCACAAGAAATGTAAAATATTAAATTTTTACATAAAAGTGACACTATATGTCAAAAAATAACCAAGCTAAGCAGAACTAGTTTCTATGTACTAAAGCACAATAAGCAGCTCCAGTTGATGTTATGCGTTTGGCAGTATGAACTCTGAAATTTTACAAGTAATCGAAGATACAGTAAAGTTTGCTAAAGCGCAGAGGGTACAACCAAAGGATGACTAGTGAAAGTATTGTATACAAACAATCATTAAATGGAAACAGTAGAAATTATAAAAAAGAAATTCTAGACAATGTAAAGGAAAACTTGAACAAGAAGGGAGGGAATGGATGGAAAAAGCTGTAGAACATCGGAAAAACAGGTAGTAAAAACTGCCAAATCACATACAACTTTAGGAAAATGGGAAAAGAAGACTGATCCACCTCGTCAACTGAATCTCAGTAGGTACATACAATGGGGTGTAACTATACTCCTCCTATGGTTGAAATGACTTATATTCCAGGTTACTGTATACTATTGCATGTTATAAAATAATGTTTAAATACTAAGTTCTATACATTTATTTAACGTGTATGTCACACCCCTTCCCTCCAATTTACGCCCACTTTTCTCAGCTTTCTTTATAATCGTATTTTTAAGTGAAGCTACCAGAATTTTAAAGAAAATATGCAGAAGTGGCACGTAGAGAAATCGAAAAGTTAAATAAACATAATTTTCATGATTTAAAAAAATGCGTGAGCCAATTATAAGAATGTAATTCTGAAGGCTGCTGAGAAGTTTTGGGGGCGAATCAAACAGGTTGATCATACCTCTGAACATAGGCAATTGACATGGCTTTTCACAGTTATGCATATGCCTGCTCACACATTTTATGAAAAAAAATGGTAGCAGTACTAAATTAAAGAGAATAATTTTCCGTGTCGTTTAGTATTAAAAACCTATTGGATAATGTTAATTGTTCATAAAAATATTAATTTTAAAATTTAGATATGCCCCTCACTTACATTTGGGAATATCTAAATTTTAAAATTACTATTTTGATGCACAATTAACATTATCCAATAAGTTTTTAATACTCAAACGACGCGGAAAATTATTCTCTTTAATTTAGTAGTACTACCATTTTTTTCGATAAAAATGGTGAGCAGGAATATGCATAACCGTGATAAGCCATGTAAATTGTCTATGTTCAGAGGTATGACCAACCACCCGGTAGAAGGAAGGCAGCATCTTGGTTGACGCAAGAAGTTAATGCTAAATTTAGAAAGAAGAGAAGACTGAAGAATATACTTGGATTCAAAACAACCAGAAGACTATCAAGCATATAAATAACAGAGAACGCTAGTGGAATTCACGGTAGAAGAAGACAACTCAAGGTCATGGACAGAACTTTGAGGCTTCACGCAGAAATCTTCAAAAGATAATAAAAAAATATTTCAGGGCTTTATACAACATTCAACAACAAGTGCTGTCTGCAGAGATCGTTGCACATTATGCCTCGCTTATGATATTCACCCTGTATCTGTGGATCCCAAAAATGTATATTTATCTACTAGCAACATGATATTGTAAATTTTCGTCATAGAAACAAAATATGAAAAGCTACTCATAACTCCCAAGGGACTTGTCAAATTATTTCTCCCTCAAATTCATGATAACAATGCAACTACAATTAACGTCTTAGTAACCATACAATGAGGCAATCCTTGATGTGACTTACATATTCTAATTTTAAATGTCATTATGACATTTTGAAATTTCATACTATTTTTACGAATATGCTAGTAGATAAAATATTGTATGCACCACGGAGATATTCATGTTCTTTACCTTCGGTTGACTTACAGACCTCGGGCCAGAGGCCCTCGTCCGTAACACATGTCAACCTCAGGGAAAAAACATATTCATATCTCCCTTAATGCATAAATATCTATTTTATCAAGGGTAAAAAATGTTATTTTCATCTAACTAATTGGCCATGAGTTAAAGTAAGAATAGAAAACATTTTATTTTTAAGGTGCTCACCCTGTATATATTTGATCGAACATTTCAAGTTAGGTAGACATCTAAAGGTAGACATCTAATCCGCGTGTAAAATATTGTCTTCCTCCAAGAAATAGTTTTTGGGCTATATCCCAACAAAGACAAACGGAATTAGGCAAACATGTTTTTCGAGGCGTTCAGAACAGGTTTCTATGTCACATATATGCAATATAATAGTTCGTTTATATACAGTTTTCATGTTCTTAGTGCTTCCTTTTCGTCTGCGATGGGCTAGTTGGAATCGTCATACAGATTTACAGGTTGCCATATCTTATACATTCCTGCTATTTCATTAACTTTTTATGTATATTGAAAACGTTGTTATTGTTGTTAAGTTCTTCAATCTCTACATATTTCTTTATTATCCAGACTTCTTTCGCTCTCGCGATTGCTTGTGCTATATGTCTCTGCAGTCTTTTATGTTTTTCGACATTCCCCTTTGCCTGTATTCGTTCTTCTATTAGGTTCATGAAATATTTGTTTTAACTGTGGTCCATGCTTGCGTTACTAAAGCATTTTTCTACGTGCTTGAACGTCCGTCACGTTATTTATGGTATAATCATATGGTTTATTGTTAAGTTCTTGCTAAAGTGTCTCTTTGATATTTCGAAATAGCAAGTCGTTTACTGTTTGCTATCTTCTTGATCATTTAAGTTTGAAAGTCATATTGGCTACCAAGGGAACATGATCCAAGACGATGTCTGCACCTGGGTATATAATTTATCTGACTTCTTATAGGATCTTCAGTGATTCACTCTAGGAGTTATACATATCCACGTATATAAACAGCATTCGGTAGTTTACACCCTGTTAGTAGTAGTAATAATAATAATGATGCATTTATTTTCTAAAAATTATAATACAATAATTAATTTTAATTATTTGGCATTAAAATAATAAAATAAAATTGAGAAACCATATCAGTTTTTTCAAAAAATTTAAACAGTCTGTCTCCTCTGTGATTGCTTATCCATAGCCCATACTCGCCGACCAAATCCATTCGGGTGCCTTCCAATTTTGGAGTTAAAATCTCCAATAAGCAGTATTATTTCGTCTTTCTTTATCATATAGGTCTTTGACCTAATCGTCATACCGTTTGTAGAATGTTGGTGCTTATATCTGGATAATGATCATTTTATATAGTTGTTCTTGTACTTGAAACATTTGATTATTAATAACATACTTATTGTCTGAGAAAAGAAAGATTCCCACTCGGTTTCGGTTGTGACGGTCATCAGATTCACTTGCTAAGTAAGAGAAGGTCGTGTTCATGCTGGCATAGTCCTATGCCTGCATTTCATTTATTCTCAGTATTTGAATTACTATTCGTCTTATCTATTTAACAACGTTATGTAATTTTCCTGCAGCATATAGGTTGTTAACAGTCCATTTGGCCATGAAAAGTTTTGACTTTACTATGTTGACTAGGGGGATTCTTCGTACCCCTTGTCCATTTAAGGGCTGTACGCGACTAGAGGTTGTCTAATCGTTTTCGTTTCCATTTTTGATTGTTACCCGCAGATATTCGAAATGCCTGGCCTCAAAATCATACTCCTCACCTTCGTTTGCTTTAAATTCTACTGTTCCATCCGTTGTTGGATAGTCCTGCCCCAATAGTCATGCATTTTGTTGATTTTTATTTTTCCGCTGTAAGGGGGCCTGACAACAGCATGAAAGTGGGAAAACTAATCATATAAAAACTGCAAACCACTTGTTTTATATATCAGTCAACTGTCAGTTAGATAGTTATATTTATGTACGTTGACGTTAAACAGTATTGTGCATCGTGTTATATTTACTGGTTGCGCTATACTATTATATTATAAGCGTTCAAATAAATATAGTTCTCTTTGTCGTCGGAGAATAATGAAATAAAAAGAAAACATCCAATTGATTCGCATTCGTTGGTACTTGTTTTTGTTTGTAACCAACTGACATACATTTGTTGTGGTATTACCACCAGGCGTTCCATTCTATCAACCGCAGTTGTCTCCACAATTGCAGATAATATTACTTACTAAATCACAGTTGGTTTAGTAAATAAATGCTTGAGCGTGCATATACTGAAAGGGAAATTGCGGTTCCGTGTAACAGATGATGAAACGCATACATCTTACAATACAAACCCAGTTTTAGTTTCATATTTTATCATCGGCTTGTGCCATTCAGTGTGTAAAAATTCGAGGGAATTCCACTAATACCCATACAATTCAAACACGTTTTTATGTGTAAATTGTAGTTTTTATAAAGCTTAGAAATATATGATCCCACACGCTGAGAAAATTGGAAATGTTTGAAAACACTGCACATGAGGAAATTAAAATTCGAAAGGGTGGAACATTTTCTAATTTCTATAACCTTGCTTAAGAGAAAATATCATATACTTACATCAATCCTTGGTACATGGACGAATGGATGGGGAGGCCATTTTCGTCAACACCAACTCGATCCGTGTAAACCCACGTGCCACCAAGAGCACCCGTTTGTTCATACACGTCGCATTGATACCCTTCTTCCAAAGCATACTTTGCAGAGGCTAATCCTGTAGGACCTGCCCCTATAACAGCAATTTTCATTTTCTTCTGTTTCTGGAACAAAAATTAATTTCAAGCAAGTCACATCAACTAGACCACTAAGAAAATATTTGATTGAATATGAACGTTAATGCTTCTCGTAAGTATATTTAAAAAACTTACTTAGATTGTATTGATTGTATCTTTTTAATTTTACATATATTATGATATCTAAGGCAGAAACTGATAATTTAATATTAAGTAATTTGAACTGCTGCAACTGAATTTCCTTATCACACTTATCTGTTATTTACCTTTTAATTGTTCAGTATGACACTAAGCACAGATAGAAATGCTGGTCTTATCTGGAGATTGTATTATGTAAAAATAGTTGTGTTAGCTTAGCAACCAATATGACTATTAAGGTATAATATTGCTGTTTTCTTTATTTAGATCTTTTAAGTCGACGGTTATGTGGTTTTTATGTGTTTGTTAATATGATGCTCCATTTGTTGCTCAAATTTACGATTCAGTGGTTATATAAGTGCGTCCAGGTTATTTTTTTCTATGAGTTAGTAAGTAGAATGGGTTAATCAGCTAATTATTGTCAAGGTGACATGCTGCTTTAGTAAAGGATAAATATACGGAGCGTTTTGTTATATTTTTATATTTTTGTTAATGTAGTGCTCGTTGCTTTACTTATATTGTAACTAAACCTAAAGTACAGTATGATCGAAAACTTTTATCCTCTAGAGGGCTGTGGCATGATTTTGTCAAAAAAATTTTGTTGGCAGTCGTGGTAGTAAATGTCAAATTGGTATTTTATATCTGTCAGTTTAAGGTTATAGCAAGAATGTCATTTTAACAAATACAAACATTTTTGTTGAATACGTAAAAATGTTAGTCACAAAAACAACTATAGCTGTTCAAAATGATTTCCTGAATTTTCCGTACACAGCACCATCTAGTGTTCGGTGTTAAACATCCTGTAAAAGTTAAGTTTATCTGTCAAAATTGTATAGGCTATTTATTACTAACTACCCTTACCCATCACTGCCAACATAAATTAAATTTTAAAAAAATCCACAGCCCTCTAGAGGTTAAAAGTTTTCGATGTGAGTACTATTTCTACTTTCGCTTTTAAGGTTTTAATAAAATTTTGAATAGGAAGTTTTTATATGCAATACACACTTTGTAACGTGAATATCGGGTAATGTGAAGTTCCGGTTACCGCAAGCAGCATTGTAACAATATTATGAAAATTTTCTTGAAACTGCAGAAACTATTTACAACAATATCGATGGCAAGTGGTCATACAGTTTAATTTCATATTCAGTTTCGGTTTGATTAAACACGGTATCTATAATGCCTATGTGATTTTATTGTTAAATAATTATTATAGATTATAATCTGTTTGTTAAATGAAGTAATTATAATATTCCCTTTATTTAAAGATTATTTTCAAAAAAAGAAACGTTTGCAACTTTCAAAATCCTTTGCACCATCGTTGATAAGGTTAATGTGAACATAATACTATTTATTTTGCCATTTTTAACACATTGCCCCGTATAGCGGCTGACCAGTTTCAAAACCGAACATTGCAAAAGCACAAGGTTATTAGAAACATTTAATTTAATTAATAAAATAAGGTTGCCTAGATCAGACCTTTAAATATAGGGAGAAAGAGAGGCCGAAAGTCCGTAGACATCAATTACGTCAGAGATATCATTTGTTTACTAAAAATTAAAAACGTGCTATGTTCGGTTTTCAAACCTATCACCCGGTCTATTGTCATTATAAGTCCTTCGCGATAATTTTGACGTCATTAGATTAACGATTTCCAAGCCACGTTCTATAAGTCTAAAAATACCGTTTCGTTGTTGTGCAGTGAAAATTTAGGCTAACGCAGGCCCGAAAAACCTCCTTTCTAACGCCGCCAGTTAACGACGCCTGAAACTGAAGCTGTCAATTCTTCCTTCATAGAGCCCTATACGCTATCAATCATTCATCACCTCAGGCCGAACGTTGATTTTCCAATGTAGCTGTCATGCAGCCAACCAAGCTGCTGCATTTCAACTAAATTGAACATGTTATAACTGGTTAACAATGCATTTTGTGTGATATTTAAGAAATAACCGCATTAGGCGGGCGTAAGTTAAAGATAAATTCCCGCCGTAGTGCGGGTAACGCTCGTTGCAATCTATTGCTAATTTGCCGCAAGGTCAATCAAGGTTTTTCTTATCGCACAACGTAACATCACGAGCAGACAATATTCTTAAGGTTTGTTTTGTTGGCATTGTTTGCTGCGGTTCTGGCCTTCAGCAGGGGCCCACCTAAATGCATTTCATGTGTGTTGCTTTGATACAGTGGCCATAATTGTCGCGTAATTTTATTTGTAACGCGGAATCCAGTTACATAAACCATTGAAATATTTAGGATAAGCATATTAGAACTACGAGGCAACGAAAGTCATATCTTGGAATTTTCTGTAGCCAATGGGAAATCTTCTGATGGGAGACCCCATTCTATCCCGGCAGATACATCAGGTGGCTTCTAACATTAATTACTCAGATTTTTTCCCGTACCTTCAACGTACAGTTTGTTTTGGTTGTAGCGAGAGATCTGTTTCCTCCAGTTTACAACTTCCCCCCCCCCCCCTCCTCCCTTCCCACTGAGCTACTGAAATACGTTTTGATCTGGGTTTCTCTCGTAACGATACATAGAGAATCTCTTTCCTCATGATCGTTCAGAAAACTTTAATATCTCAGATATGATTAGATTATGTTTACTTTTTCCATAATACCCATACAAAGTGACTTACTTAACCAGATCACTAAAATCATTCAGAAACAAGAATGCAAAGCGAAAGTGGGAGAGATGCAATTAAATTTAGAGATGCTCTAGAAACAAAGGAGGTTACCTATTTTCTCTTTACAGGTCTAAATCAAAGATATAGGGACATAGCAACGGCGTATATACGCATTTTATTTGTAACAAAATTGGTCCTTGGTAACAATAAGAAAGAAAATAAATAAAAAATAATATCCGTGTATCATTAACAAGATATACATCCATGTATATGAAGAATGTAGGATAAATCTGAAAATATTCGCTGGAACACGACTAAATTTACATTATTTCACTACTATTTAAATATTCAAAGTTTGATTTTAAACTCCACTATCGGCACTGTCAAAATTGGACGGCAAGAAAGGCATCACTGTGACAATAGTTCACCTATAAATAATAAAGGGTGAGTGGTCTAAAGATTGGAAAGAAATTACCATCGTGAGCAGCTTAATTGCACTCTAAAAATAGTCTTATTAGTCTTTTAGAAAAATCCTTGGAAACTAATTACTGCAGATGATCTTATCATAAAAGTAGTTGTAAATGACATACATGACACTACAACTTGGCTAAGCAATAGTTTATAGAATAAAACCTAGTTAACGCTTCGAAAGGTCTTTCTAGACAAAAACAAAACATTCTGAATGGGTCTCGTGGGAAGAATATTAGTGTGTGCGATTTTAAAAGAAATGCAGTAAATAAACTGGATGAACTTAATGACCCTAAACCAAGCTCTTCAGGAATGCCAATAAACAATTCTGATGAACCGCAGTCAGCACCTCAGGAATACCTATCCGTAATAAAAGAAGAGACTTCATGAATTGAGTAACAGTAAATTGCTTTAATCGAAGTGACACTGAAACGAGCAATCCAAGCATTTATGCACAGATCCAATATTGCGGAACTTAAAATTGGAGATTACCGATAATATAGTATGAGTAACATTACTATCTTAATATAACTCCCATGATCAGGTTAAAGAATGTAACATTACTATTAGCACAAAAAAGAAGCCACTATTAATAGCTGGACCAAAGGATGAAATGGAATATGAAACTGAAAATTGCTCAGCCAAACTAAATTAGCGGAAATATTTTACAATCCAGAAATACGAAAGTTTGATAACTTGATGTAATTAATTAGAAGAATACTCATACGATGCTTTTGTTTTTGTGCCAATAAATATTGCTTTAAAAAAATTGTTAACGAGACAAATTTTAAATTAGGGTACACAAGTGAACTCGAAGGTCTGAAAATTAAATTAAAAACGCCAGACTTAGTAGCTGTTTAATATCAAAAGGTAAAAACTGACATATGTGTCATAAAATATTCTCAGATTGCGGTATATGCACAATAAACGTTACCTGGAGGAATCCCTTCCAAGAATTATAAACATTAGACATAATAATCTAATTATCACGATAATTAAAAATCTCTCTTCGTTCGCCTTAATTTACTTTTACATGTAAGCCTCATAAATACTACACAACTGTAGTTGGGTGATGTAGCTTGAACAAGCGTCCGCGTTTGATCAGTAGAGTTAAGTAACGCTCCTTCTGGTCAGAACTTGGATGGGCGTTCCATGGCTGCTTCTCGCGGCGCCTCGTGGTACGGCTGCCACGGAAATAGTTGGTCCCGGATGTCATAATAACATCATGACAGTCTTTAGTGGGGTTGGAAGTCCCCATAAAATGTACTGCGACGCCTATAATTGGCCTCACGGCTGTTGGCTGAGTACCAAAATAAATACATAAATAAATAAACTAACAAATATACAAATAAAGCCAACCTCACTTCTTCATGCAAAAGGAAATTGAACATAATCAAAGGATTAGCTCACACAAAATGGGGAGCGGACAGAAAGACGTTACTGATGCTTCATAAAAGTTTAGTGCTGTCAAAGATCGACTATGGGTGCGTGGCGTATTCCTTTACAAAGCCGAGCCGGTTAATTCCATTAGATGTCGTACATAATCGGGGTATACAATATGCGATAGGAGCTTTTAGCACATGCCCAGTAAAAAGCATGTACGCAGACTCTGGTCTGGAACCTTTAAGCTTAAGGCGTCAAAAACATATAGCTAGCTACCGCTTGAATTTAAGCAGGCAATCAAACCATAGAATAATTTTCCTGTTCAGGAGAAATGTATTCTCTGCTCGTTATTCGGCGGAAAATACTCGGCGCAAATCGTCATCGGTGAGATCAACGAATATCATTACTGATCTTGGAATACCTGAACAGTCATTATGCATGGCAGAGGAACAGGTCTACGAACCGTGGATTGTAAACCTCCCAGAATCTCGGATGGACCTGTTAAAAGTCAGTAAGAAAGAAATAAATGCAGCTGCTATCAGGCAGTGCTATTTCGACTTACTTGAGAATTATAGCAACCACATTTTAATATTTACGGATGAGTCAAAAACTGACACAGGGGCTGGGTTTGCAATCATATATGGGGAAGCAATTTTGAAGCATTCGCCTCCACAGATTGTCAGTGTTTTTTCTGTGAAGCGTTTGCGATCTATGCCGCTTTGCGATATGTACTGACTCTCTGTCTGTTCTCGAAGCTATAAACAGTCGAACTATACATGCATCATTAATTACAGACATTAGCTTTCTTTGTAACACGATAGGATTAATGGGAAAACAATTATCATTCATATGGATTCCTAGGCATGCTGGAATAACTGGTAATGAAAAGGCTCATAGAGCTGCGAAGGATGCAACCCTACAAATTCCGCCCACATATGAAGTTACCAGTCTCAAAGATATTAAAATATTTGTTGGAAAACAAATCAGAGCCAAGTTTCAAGAAGTATGGAACAATCAGAATACGTATCTGAGGAGGTTCCTTCCAGAAGTGGGTAAATTTAAATACCCCACTAATATCTCCAGAAGGGAACAAGTTATCTTGACGATAATACGAACCGAACATACTCAACTAACGTGCAAGTATTTACTGTGTGGTGAAAATCAACCGTCATGTACTACTTGTAATGTACCATTAACAGTACATCACATTTTAATGGAATGCGTTAGATACAGAACAGCTCGTAACTTTTGAGAAGGGACATCGTCAAAAGAATTAGGGGACAGAACAATTTTGGAATTCATAAAACAAGCTGGACTGATGGAACAGATCTAATCTGAAAGAATTAAATTATCCATTTACTAACGTCTAATAGCCTCAGCAGCTAATGAAAAAAAAGCCAACCACAAAGCGTCATTAATATTGGACATGAATTTGCGATAGGTTAGAGCAGATTTTTAATAAAATTTGAATTTTCTATTAAATGTAAAGTGCTGAAAAATTATTTTGTTCTTTTATTAATAAATAGACATTCGCCTTTTATGTTTTGCAAAGTCATTGTTGGCATATCTTCACGGATAACGCTGTAAGTTATATACGATGATGTATTTTAAAATTTTGTTTTCGTTTATCTATATATCTACGTAATATTTTATACCCAATGTACGGCTCAAACCGTTACTTAACACAAAAAATTATAAAACCAAAGCATCGCAGGTCCCTAGAAAAACAACCCGTAACAATAATTCGCTCCGGTTAGCTTTCAGTCGAGACAAGGGCAGTTTGAGGTATCTGAAATGGTTTATTTCCTACTTCAAAATACGAGTAATTCGAAGAATTTATTCGGACGCCACAGAGTTGAAATCAGACTCCAGGTCTTCACGACGCACTAACCTTCAAGAGACATCAACATCAAGTCATAGGGAAAATGGCGAGCTGGACCTTGGTCACTTACCTTTGCCTGCATCTAAGAATTTCACGATTAAAAAACACGTTCTGCATGTATTCCTTACAACAAAAGCACCAAATAATATTTAAATATTATAATGAACATACCAAATTACAAGAAAATCTGGTACAATAATGCTAAGACTAATTGCAACTAATTATTTCCTTGTCTGATCTCACGAGAATGCAATCTATGGAAAGATTGACTTCAAATGCGCAAATGACGGCCAAGAAGCCATTAAAATTTCCTGAAGGAGTTGCTAAAACGTAAATACAGTAATAAATGCAGACGGCAAAGACTACTCAAATGCATTTTAATATAGCGAAAGTGCAGAATCCATTACGATACCTCAAGCCATAGAGGAAAAAGGCAGTATCCAGCAGTTTGCTCACCCTATTTACGGTGGTATACTTCGATCGATCGAGCAGAAAGGCGACGAAAAGATGCACCTGGGGGAGATGTGCAATCACTTAACATATTGTTCTTAACAAGTCGAGAGTTAGCAAATATTAGTTTACCTTGTATAACACCAGGTACGATGAGGAAGGCTGAAAATCATTATAAAATAACCTATGCAGCATCAACTTGTTATTGTAAGAATGTTACTGCCAAGATGGAAGGTCTCCTTAACTATATTAATGCTTTTACATACAATGACGATGAATTGGTTAACCTGCTTACAGTGACTATTATCTCAGTTGATGATACACATGATGTATCTGTCATTGCGTGATCTTGGACTTAAGAAATAGGGGTATCATTGATTGGACAGTAAATTATTGAATTAAATTCGACAGAAAAGACTGAATTTATATAAATCAATGGCGAAATAAGAAATAGTTGAAACTAAAGATGGTATGATCCAATTAAAATAACACAGAAAGCTCTTTAACCGTCTTGTCGTTTTTGTATAATTCACATCAACATATTAATTTGAAGAAACGTGTCGGAGAAAGTGAGCTATTGGCGGTCCCCTGATCTATGTTTGGAAGTGACAGAACCATATCCAAACCAAAAACAAGCTGATGCATCATGTGGAAGAACTTTGTTCCGATGAACTTGCTCAAGAAGCAGATAATCTATCTCTTAACCCAATAAAGCATAATTCAAATTACATACTCTGCTACAGAGTTGTAAGATGGAATGACCGAAGTTTGTACACTGAAACTTGCAAAGGACACCCGGATAGTAGTAGATTTGGCAGAGCAATTCTGCAAAAAGCGCTTACTGCAGTATTGTATAAAACTTTGGTTGTTTTCCAATGTGAGGAAATCAAGGCTGCAGACGATACGGCCTACATATGAAGAAGCTGACACGAAAAGCATTCTCCATGCACTACACGCAACCAAAAGAGGAGGTGAGATACTGAGAATCTTTACTCAAGATACAGATATTCTTGCACGTATTAGTGATCGACCGATACCATGAGCTGCTAACTGACACCACATTTATTGTAACCGCTGCTAAGCAGCGAGAGATTCGTACAGATCACGCTTACAAAGGTTTAGGTCGGAACAGGGCTAAAGATTTACTGGGAATGCACTTTATTTCTGGGTCTGATATTACGTTTATTAGTAAATCCCAAACCAGTGTTAGGAACAAGTTTGTGAATGCTCTAGGTACAGAACCTTGGAAGCCCTCGCGTCATTAGGGAAGACAGGCGTTATTGACGAGGGAACATCATTGCCACTTAAGGAATATGTCAGCTTGGTGTATTACATGCCAAAACCAAAAATTAAAATTAAGGTGGTGGTTAAAAACAAACAAACGGAAGGCGGCTTCGACTGGAGCTGCTCTCCACCAAACTATTGGAAGAGCTCATTAACAATTTGATCCCTCATGGGCCTCAAGCATTGATTTATTTAGTGCGTTGTTCATGTGTTAGATCAACATGTTGACTACCCTGCAAGTGTGTCCACAATGGAATACCATATAGTGAAATAGGTTCATGCTCAGTAGACTCTGATAAGTGCAAGCCTGATGACTATGTAGACTATGAAGACAATTATAATAAAGACAAGGAACTTATTTCGTTTTAAATTCGAAGTTTTTCTAGTAGGAATCAGATTTGTGTTACAATAATTTATTATCTAATTTAAAATAATTATTCTTTATCACTTTTAACCTTTTTATAACTATTTTATTAATATAATTCTATAATTAACTATCTTTAATTTGATACCCAACATGATAGTGTCTAATATTTTGAATAAAAAAATTAACAATTGCAATTTTGGATTCAATATGGCGGTTAATTTAATTTTTTTCTTTTGAAATAATATATCTTACCCCCCAAATAAAACTATCCTTTCTTTCGACTAGCGGGACCCAGCTGTCCACAATTATTTTTCTAATTCTCCACAGCATATTGAACAAAATGAAACCACCCTCAATCACAAAATTGCACACGGGATGTACTTACCAAACCCACTATACAGGAACTATAAGATGTCTGAGTGCCGCCTCATATCTGATAGAGATTTGAAGTTAAGTGGTCGAGGTTCATTTTACTACAAAACAGATGCCAAAAATAGCGTAATGGTAGCTATTGGTATGACAACCCAGTACTAAGTGCATCGTCATATCAACGGATAAACTCAATCGAATAAGATAATTAGTGCATTAAGATTAACATGGATTCTCATTTCTGTTTATCATATTCGGTTTAATGTAAGAAAATATTGTTTATCTATTTTCTGTTGTAATTTCGATGAGAAATAGTCCATGAGTTAATTTGACAAATTCCAGTAAATTAGAGGAGACATGGAAGACGATCATTAACTAGATGTAGAGCCAGACAAACTTAAAACAGTTACCCTAAAGCCTGTAGCAGGGATCCAACACAATAAGAGTGAACAGCAGTCTAAGCATATAGAACTCAGAAAGAAAAATTGCACGAAAACCTCTTCTAGGGTTGCATGTATGAAGTGTGCAGTTTCTTGGAGCAGTGTGATAAAATTGTTTTCAAATAAAAATTTTCCTCGGTGACTTTATATGGCGTCAACATTATTCTTTAAAAAGAGTAGAAAAAATACCAGTTATTTGTTTGGTCGAAAGATATCATTGTCAGCCATTAAAACGAGAAAAAGAAAATAATTGAGCTGGGAAGAGTAAAATTAAAAATTCGCGAACTTATATCAGGGTTTCTATAAATAGAAACAAATATTCTATTGCTAACCCAGCGCTCTAACCTCTGATTTTTAAATTCTAATAATAAATAATTTCGATAAATATAATCTGCGAGCTGACCTACACAACAACACATTCTAGACTAACATTGCAATTTAATCGGTGTCTGCTAAAAAAAGATGTATTACTAGTACGCCGCAAGCTTCTCCAGTAAACGGGGCTTTTAAGTTTTCACTTCGCGATATCGTTGTTATCGTTGTTTATGATAAATCCAGAGTTTTCATTCTGAGATAATCCTCATGTTGTCACAGCAGAGCCGTTAGCAAGGCCAACTGCGAAAGAGCCGAAAGTTCCGAGAAGTCGCACTTGCATATTTTGGTTCAGCTTGACCGATATCTAATTATTTTTGACAAACTGCCATTAAGTATCAGCAAACATTTTCGGCCCTGGCAGTGGCTGATGGCTTTTGCTTTAATTTAAATCTATGGAGGCTATTGATGCGGCCGCCGTTGCGATGATCGATCAATTCCGATACCATCAACATTGAGTGATGGAGCCTTGAGATTCTTTAAGATGCTGCGTCCTAATCAATTTACTACTCGTCTTTTCAACTCGTCTGCATCAAACAAGAAAACGGACTAATGGACTGTAACGTGTAACCGATGGATGCTGTAGTGTGCTGCCCTTGTTTCAGTTTCTTTTTTAGGTTTAACATCGAGCTTATCGTAATGTGTAGCGGTGATAAAAAAACGAAATAACAAGCTATATTTAAATATTTTTAAAATTTGCATTAAGCAGGATTCGTAATTTTTCTGATTATCTACCCGTATTTAAAACAATTACATTTGAAACAAAACTTGAAGCTTCATGACCAGGCAGAGTCATGATTTAAGTCTAAATAAATCTACACAACTCCTGATTTATTCCCCGCTTTTATGCGAATTATAAACCTTAGCGGTAATTTCGTTTTGTACACGCTGAAATTTATAGAGGTTAGATCATAGATAAGAAGAAATATAGATACAGGAATTTACTCAACGACGGGTTTAGAGGACGTCATACGGGGATACCACTGAACCTGAATTTATTGCTAGTGTTAATGCAAATACGGAGAGATTATTTCTAATTTTAGAAACAATTGTTCTCTGTTTTACTAAAATCAAGTATAAGTACGTGTACTCAAAACCAGGCAGTTCCTCTTTTATTTAGTAATAATTTCTTGTTTAATTTATATACAATGTAATTAGCAAACATTGTACCCAGATTAACTATTTTGAAGATGTGGGGGTGTAGCCTGTTTTGATAGTTTTAATGATAGTAACTCTTGAATCATTAACGTCTCGACTTCGTCTCGACGTCAAACGATTCACTCGTGGATAAAATTTAACTTATCGTTTTGTATAATACAAAATTTTCTCCTATGGCAAGAACTTTAACAATTTCAGCAGAAAATAAGGAAAGTCAGTCACATTTTAAAATCTCAGTAGCTAGATTGGGTTGCTAGGATAATACGAAGCTGTAATATTAATTTAAATACAAGTTAGAAAATTAAATTACTTTATCTACCCTTGATGTTAAAGTGATACTTTATCTACCGTTGCTGTTAAAGTAAAACTTAACTTTTTTGTTTTGGGTCGATTACAGCACACTTTAACATTTGCTATAGAAACAATAATATTTATTATATTCCATTGTTACATTACATAACAAATAGAATGTAAAGCTTCCATTTCAACATCGGTTACATATTTTATTTTAAAAGTGACTTCTTTCTGACCTAATAATTTGACAGGGCTTGCTTTATGGTTTGTATAGGTGAGCAGAACAATATTAAGTGGTGTTGAATAAACTAAACTCTTCAAGTCGCTAGAAGTATTTTCTAAAAAGTAACAAAAATTAAAAATAAATGTCTATTATTATAAATATTAATCTACAGAGTGCCCCTAAAGTATATGGATTTAACCACAGATTCGTGGACTTAAAATAAGACAAGTTAACTCAACTGACATCAAGAAATGCGTTTCGTTAAGTCACTATTGTTTACAAGTTCTCTTTAAAAAATATTTTGCTCATAACGATACAACGCCTGGATTAATTTGGATGATATTCGGTGTGGCATTCCAAACCGGTGGTAATTTTCTACGATATTGGTTATTATTGGTGGACTATTATTGGACCAAACATGGGTGTTATGACACAGATCAGACAGTAACTCCTTAATGACACGACGGAACAATTAGAAAAAATGTAGAGGATGAAAGATTCCTTAGTAATTTTTGCGCCTTTGTAATTTTCGATGTCTTACGATTTAGATGAAAGAAAATAATAAAATATGAGTGAGCGCGCCATGTTTCTTTGGCAATAGATATAATCTAATCTAGGGTGCCTTGATGTCAATTTGACGTCATTTATCAGGGTAGGGACAGATCGTTGTCCGATCTCACTTTAAACTACTTTAGAGTGTAAGGGGACCGCGATCTCTCCGTGCCCTGATAAAGGACAAATACGTCAAATTGACATCAAGGCACCCTAATCTAATCATATACTAGCGCTGGCATTGTCTTTTACTTGTCAATCAATTAAGAATAATGTAGAATTGTTGTAAAAAGTGCAATTTATGCGTAGATTTAACTTTTACATTCAAAAGAATTGAGCATTAACTGTTCATTTATTAATATAATACCTAATACTAATAATACAACTAGATTATATCTAAAAACGAACAATGCATTAAATTTCGTAGAAATATATAGGTTATATGCTAATACGAGTGCAGTGCACGTGATCAAGCCTGGATGAAAAAACAAAAAACGGTTATATGGTTTCGCTACATATGTAAATACACTGTGAAAAATGTAACAATACTACTCGTAAGTAAATTCACTACAAACAGTGACATTGGTAAAAAACTAACAAGAAATAAATCTAGTAAAATACACACATGTAAATTGAAAACAAGCAGGCAAGAGTAACTCTCCAGTAACCTGGAAGAAGAAGTTATTGATAAACTAAACGTAATAGAAAATTTAATAAAAGCTGCAAATTAAAAAACAGAACAAAAAGGAAAAGACCGAGAGAGGAAAATAAGTGAAGATACTAAGAAACTTATGAAGAAGAGAAAATAGCTAGCAACAAATGGTAAAAGCAACACCGAGGAACATATAATTTATATCTATAATGTATTCTGATTGCTAATGTATAATCTTACAGAAGAGGAAAATTGAATAAGGAAATGTCAAGATAACAACGGAATATTCAAACAGATCTAACTAAAATAATACAAGTAATAAAAGAGTTTTATGCAAAACTATAATCAACAACCGTGTGTAAAAAGCTTCAAAATCAAAATCAACCACAATTCAGAAAAAATATCTGCGATAATAAACGAAGAAATAAAAATGTCATGGAGAAAGACAAAGAATAAAAGAGAAACGAATATTGGTAAAACTAGTATAGAGTTAATAAAAAAAGTAGAAGAAATAATTCTTAGATATCTGAATATGCTAGTTAGCAAATGTCTTGCAGAAGAGAAAATGCCTCAAGAAACATGCCGATGCAGAAAATAATTAAGATAAAAGATACAGGATAAGTCATAACAGGACATAAATTGCGATGGATAGAACATATTGCAATAATGAAAGAGGATAGATCGATAAGAAAGCTAATCTATTAAAGACTAAGAGGACACCCATAACTAAATTGAACATATGACATTAAAAAAATCTCTACAATAAGATGGCTACAGACTGTCCAAAAGAGAAAAGAGTAGCAAAACAGAGAGAAGGCCTATGTACTTTTGCTACAAAAAAAACAGAACAATTTCTAAATCCATTAGCAATGAATTTTCATTATTTCAGATGATTACATGTCCTTAATTGTAGTCTGAGTAATTTAAATCTGTTATACGTGACATCAGATATTAATTCTATGCAATTTGCAGAATAAATGATAAAGCCGTGGTCCTGAAGTATACTGTGGCAGAGATTGACTTTTCACTGGTTTCTAACAAGATAAAAATAATATGTCACAAATACAAGCTTGAGTTGTTAAAGCGAAGAGACTTCTGAAAGTTTTGTGTAGAGAAACGAATTTTTGGACGCTATCTGAAGAACGCTAAATCCACTAAAATTTGTGTTTCGCGAAGAAACATGGGTTTTTAGTAAAGGAACGTCCAAAAAACATGGCTAAACAATAGTGCAAAGACTTTGACGCGTCCCAGTACGGCATCTAACGGCAAAAGATACATAGTTGGACACGCAGGTACAGTCGGCGCTTTAGAAATCGGGACAGTACGTACTATGATACATTTTGCATGTACATATTTTTAAGTGTATAAACTGGGTTTTTGCAGTTGTTTTGATTGTTATATAATGTTTCAAATGTCGCGTCTTTTGCTTGATAGTAAAATTTCAATAATACACAAAAATAATAAATTCAATCTTAAGTACATACCTTGAACAAGCGTTAGCAGTCAAAACTCGTAATGATAACATTGAGTTTAACAACCATATAGATGAAACAGTGTCCCAACACCTCCCATTAAATGCAACCAATATCCAAACAACAACTCCAGACGAAATTGCCTCGCTTATCCAGCAACTACCAAATAAAAAAGCTCCTGGTCCCGATTTGATACCAAACATGCTTCTTAAAAATATCACTCCAAAATGCCTTTCATATCTCACATCTCTTTTTAATGCCTGCTTATCCACCGGTTACTTTCCTAAAAACTGGAAACACGCTTATGTAATGCACTTTCATAAACCTGGGAAATGTAAAACCAGTCCTACATCTTGTCGTCCAATAAGTCTTCTCTGCACTTTATCAAAGTTATTCGAAAAAATCATCTACAGCCGACTCTCTACCTATATATCCCAGCAGTCGATACTACCACCCTTTCAGTTCGGCTTTAGACCCAAATATTCGACAACACACCAGCTTGTTAGAATTCACGAAATAATAACTAAAGGTTTCGAAAACAAACAATACACTACCATCTTATTTCTTGATATCGCTCAAGCTTTTGACCGTGTCTGGCACAATGGTCTACTATATAAAATGATCCAACTGCAAATCCCGGATTATATCACTAACTTAATTTCAACCTATCTTAGCGAACGTACCTTTGCCAGCATCGTCAATACTTCCGTATCGGGAACCAAGAACATCCAAGCCGGAGTACCCCAGGGATCTATCCTTGGACCCATACTGTTTAACATACACTTCTCCAATAAATTAACGCACCAAAAAAAAGTAGCCAAAAGTTTAAAGTTAATTATTGTCGAAACCACTTATCCGATTTGGACGATTTTTTTTTTGAATGACACGTCGTCTCTTTCAGAAAGTTAGTGTACTACTCTATTCGCATAGAAACTAATTTTTTTATAAATACCGGGTGTAACAATTATAACGTGTTTTTTCCATAAAACTTTTAATACCCTGTGGGGTTCAACAGCTACAATATCAAGTTATAATTCATAGCAAACTCTAGCCTTATCTTTTTATAACATTTTGTTTTTTGATTTACTCTTTTATCTTAGCTACTGCAAAAGAAACACAATTTTATAGCATAACATGTGTTAATGGAGACCTAATTTAACAACAACAAAAAAAGAAACAAAATGTAAAGAAAAAAGGTAAACGAAAGTCTCAGTAGCGAGTATTTTCGCCTCTGGCCAGAATAATTTCTAACCTTCCTCAAACAGAACTAATGCTTGAGCACATTCTTCGCGAATAAGATTTCGTGTTTCACGTTGCATACTGAGAAAATTAAAGATTTTGCAAAAAAAACGTTAAGGACTAACACCGAAAACACACTTCTATCAACTACTGCTTTTTGACAGTTGTATTTATCTGATGACAATTACTGTTTCTTTCTGTTTCTCCATAGCCTGCTACTTTAGTGAATTTAATGCAAATTAAAGTCAATAAAAACATGTTATGCTATAAAATTGTGTTTCTCTTGCAGTAGCTAAGATAAAAGAGTGAATCAAAAAACAAAATGTTATAAAAAGATAAGGGTAGAGTTTGCTTTGAATTATAACTTGATATTGTAGCTGTTGAACTCCACAGGGTGTTATACATTTTATGGAAAAAATACGTTATAATTGTTACACCCGGTATTTATAAAAAAATCAGTTTCTATGCGAATAGAGTAGTACACTAACTTTCTGAAAGAGACGACGTGTCATTCAAAAAAAAAATCGTCCAAATCGGATAAGTGGTTTCGACAATAATTAACTTTAAACTTTTGGCTACCTTTTTTTGGTGCGTTAATTTATTGGAGAAGTGTATTTATGCACGACATTCCGGTGCCTGATAACTGCTCCTTAGCGATGTTTGCTGATGACACGGCGATAATAACGCAAAATAGTAACCTAAACGAAGCAATCCAAGCTCTCCAAAGTGCATCAGATCAACTATAACATTGGTTCAACCGCTGGAACATTACATTAAACCCCACAAAAATTATCGCAAAAATATTCACTCTCCGTCGATTCAAAAACCCACTCCCCATTGTTATCAATGGTAATATCATATCATGGAACCCGAAAGACGAGGCTGTGAAATATCTAGGAGTCCACTTGGACCAAAAATTAACCTGGGGAATACATATAAACTCCAAAGTAAACGACTGCCATCACAAGATGAGATTGTTATATCCAATCCTAAATAGAAACTCTCCGCTGAAAATTGAGTGCGCCCTGCTGATATATAAATCCATCCTGCGATCGGTGCTTATGTATGCCTGTGCAGTGTGGGGAACTGCGTCCAAAACACATATTAACAAACTGCAGGTATTCCAGAACAAGGTCATTAGAACGGCAACCAACGCACCTTGGTTCATCCGCAACGATCAACTACACCGCGAACTGAATATTGTCCACATCCAAGACTTTATCAAAAGCACCACCAAAAAATTCATGGCAAACCTAAGAACCTGCCCAGCTACCGACCACTACACACTAGGACAACGATCTATAAACCTCCGATTGAAACCACGTCTCCCACAGGATGTGTTGCTAAGTGACAGTGACTAAAGATATTCACAGACTTGCCTAGTGCACAATAAATTAGCCCTTTAATGTAATGGTGTTTTATGTATATATTTTATATTTTATATGTAAGGTAAAATTAATTTAATAGTACTGTGTATGACCCTTGAGAGCCGATCCGGTAATGATTAATTAAAAAAAAATTCAATAATACGAAAAAATAATAATGAATCAAACATTACAACACAACATATTACGTGTCCCGATTTCTAAGGCGCCGACTCTACGAAAAATGGATTTCTTAAAGGAGCAGGATAAATCTTCAGCACCAAAAATAAATCTTTAGATTACCATGTGACAACATAAATGCCGAGATCTCTGAATGCTGGTGTGAGGAAAACGTTTTAAAAGTGTTGAAGGAACCTGCACTTATAGTTGTGGACAATGCATCTTACCATACCCACAACATAACAAAACAACCAACGGCTAATTGGAATAAACCTGAGATTATAGTAATTAGAAGAAAGAAATATTGAATTTTCCAGGGAGAATGGTAAAACTGAACTGTTACAAATAGCTAACAATTTTAAAGACAAAATGGCTATTCTCACGGGCCACACCCGAAGAAAATAAAGCTTATTGAAATATGAAAAGTGACGAGCGTAATTCTCTTTTGGTGTAAATAGTGTTCAACAATTGATCAGGTGGCGTGACTCTTCAACCTTTATAATTTATTTTTATTTGATTTCTGTTTTGTTGAAATTTTAAATATACCTATGTGATAATTATTGTTTGATTTTAAAAACTGCTTCGATAAATTACAAGAAAATTCGTTTTTGTTTATTGCTAAGAACCACTGGAATGAAAGTCATGAAACAAACCCAATGTCACAATAATTGTTTACCGTCAAGTTGCTGCAACTTTTTGGTGGGTAGGTATATGTCAAGTTGTGTATAAACCAAATTATTTTTATGGTTTTTGCCAAGCTGTAAACGCATCGAAAATGAGTTAAAACTAGGGCATAGAAGCGTGATAAAGTTTTTCACAAAAGAAGGTAATCAGTCAAAAATTATACATGAACGCATGACTGCCGTATATGGTAAAAATTCTCCTTCATATTTTCAATAAAATTCTGATTAAAGCAGTTAAAATGGAGCAGAGAATTCATTCGAGATGACCTCAAAAATGGACGACCTGAAGAGGCATGGATCGAAGAAAACATCAAGAAAGTTGAAAAACTGTATTAATGAATCAACGAATCAAAGTTTCGGTTATCTTAAATGAAATAGGAATATAAGAAGCATCCGTTTTGACAATTTTGCATGAAGATTTAGGAATGAATAAAGTGTCAGAGCGCTGGATTTCGCAAATCCTTACTCCTGAACAGAAGGTGTGCAGACAAGAAATTTGGAGGTTTTAGTTCGCGACCAAAACCGTTTGTAACGGGCAATGAAATGTGCGTGTTCACTGGGATACTCCAACTCACAAAGGATCTCCACCACCCAAAAAAGCAAAAACGCACGCATCTGCTCTGCAGGGAAGCTGATGGCGACAATTTTTTGGGATAGTAAGGGGTCTACAATTACCGCAGATATCTAGAAAAGAGCAATTAAAAATTTAAATGTGGCTATACACAAAAATAGGCTTTATAATTTTGTTCAAAAAACTTTATTGCTGCATGACAATTGTCGAGTTCATAACGCTCCCAAACTTCAGGAAGAAATCAACAACTGCAGTTTTATTGATACACCCCCTTTACAGCCCTGACTTACCTCCGTCGGGTTAGGTAATTTCATTTTAATTTCCGCTCGTATATAACGTTGCATTTCTCAAATCTCCATGGTACTATGGGAACAATTTGAGAAAACGAAAATTCAAGTTACAGAAATACGCAAAATAGGTAAAATAACATTTTCCCATGCATTTATTGACACAGGAACATATAGCTACACTACAAACGTCAGCAAACGCTGTATGTATTTATAAATGTAATTATAAAAAACTCAAAGAAGCCATACCGTAAATATCTTTTGAAAAACAATTATAGTTTTTACTAAAAATCCATCGTCAACAAAGTTCTCTAACTCACGATACATTTCGTCGGTAACATTCCATTTCGCACTCAAATAGTCGCTACACTTACTTAAAAAGAATACATTTCTTTCTTTGGTGATCGATTCAGCGTCGTGTCGTTATAGTCAGATAGTGGACCTCAGTTGCGTTACTTTGTCCAAACTTACAGCATCCGTTGAATAGTCTATTATAATCGCATGGTCGTCCACAGACAAGTATTTCCTCATACACACTAGAATATCTTCGACTTTTTGAGAATAAATTACAAACGCAAAACGCGTACTTTAATTCTGACAGTGGAGTATTTTTCTCTTCATTTCAAACAGTTTCGTCTTGTTTTTGAAAGCCAGATTTTGTAAAACCATTTTTATGGGTGCTTACTGTGAATCGGCGTCCTAAGATAATTTAATAACGGCATCCTATAGGTATACAGTAATATGTATTGTTTTATGCTTGTCTTCTACAGTAGCTAAAGTTTTTTTGACGATTCTTCTTCTACAGTGCTGTTCAAGAATAATGATAATTCTTTTATCCATAGGTATATTTATGGTTGTAGCATTGAAGCAATGTCTGGTGGGGGAAAACAACACGAATTGCATAAAGTAAAGGCCCATTCGAATCTTTGGGGAATACCTACTGATTTAGTCGACGGTTCGATAGATGTAAAAAAAGCAGAACATTATTCGAAAAGTTGTGTTGTGAAAGTACAGAAGTTAATAAACATGACTGTGAAGAGGGGCGAAATAATGTTTTACCGGAACCTTTAGCGTCGTATTACTAAAAAGGCATTGTAAATGGGGGCGAGAGAAGCTTATTCTTTAAGTGTCAACACGTTGAATTTTAAGGACGAACCTTGTTTTGGTGCCTGCCAATAAGTGTGGTATCGAAAAACCGAAACTGTTGATCACCAGGAAGTCAAAAATGTCTAATTGTTTTAGTAGCATACAATTTTACCGCTGACATACAGATGCAATTCAGTTCGTGTTCTGTTTCTTCCCACAAGCATGACGTCAAGGCGACAACCTATGGATCAGGAAATTAGCAATAATCTGAAACAAAACTACAGAAGAAACATCTTGAGATAAACAAGACAATAATCAAACAATGCATATTACTCTATTGGACTCCATTATAAATTTATTTAAAGCGTGAGACACCGATCTGCAGCGACCAACCATAAAACATTGTTATATAAAAGCTGGCTTTCAAAAAAAAGTTGAGAGCGAACATGATGACACTTTTGGCAAATTTAATATTTTTAAAAGTTGAAGTTAAATTAGTTTATCTTGAAGAATACTTCGGTGTGGACAACAATGCGGTTGCAGCGGACTATCATGGAACAGTTGCCGAAATTTTGAAAAAAATCCAATCAAGAAACTAAAAGCAACGAAGATTAACTATTTGAGGATGACGAAACGATACTGAAACTTATAACTCCACCGTGAAACAAAGAAAATCGTTTTTTTTTTAAATAAGTATAGCGACCGTTGGTGTTCTAAGAAAATGTTACTGACGAAGTGTATCGTGAGTTAGCATCTTTAGAAAACTCTGTTGACAACGAATTTTAGCCAAAAGTAAGGTTTATAGTATTTATTTTATTGATGTTTATATTTATACATATATAACATGTGAGCAAATGAAAACGAAATCAAGCTTGGCTTTGCAAACATTAAGTCATGTGGTTTATTACTTCTGCTGCTTTTAACTTAAATATACAGTTATTATAATAGTCCATATCCAACATAATGTGAATTATTATAATGATCGACATATGTTTAAATTTTCAAAGCCAAGCTTCATTTCACTTAAGTTTGCTGGCATATTATAAAGTGTAGTGTATTTATATGTCAATAAATGCATGGGAAAATGTGTCTTTACTTCTTTCGTGCATTCCTGTTACTCGAATTCTCTATTTATTGTATTTTTTTCATTGTACAATGGAGCTTTGATTTGAAGAAGCCCAAGGGTAGCCTACATAATTACATAATTTAAAGGTTTTGCTAATCTTTAAGAATTACTGCAAACCATTAACTCAGAAATTAATGTTAGACAATGTTTTATAAGAACCCACGTTGAAATGGAAAGTCCGGTGTGTGTCTGTTTTGCAATAGATGGCATAAGTAACACAAATACCATTTATTAGTAGCTTCAGCGTACTTATGCGAACGCTTTGTCCGTCCGTCCGTCCGTCCGTCTGTCTGGATCGCCTGTAACTTTCGAACGGCTACAGATATCGAAATTGTGAAAGGGGGCAAAGTTGTTGCTAAAGTCCCGAGCACCTTCATGCGCTATTTGGTTTTGGCGAAAGGTGGCGATTTTCCACTTTGCAAACAAAATTTCCAAGCATTTTAGCACGGTGGCGGCTCGTTCACTTGGCGCCATCTACAGAACTTCGGTGGTCATGTTTTGAACTACACATTCTGGGTGCGCTATAATTCCACTTTGCGCCATCTACAGAACTTCGGTGGTCACGTTCTGAAGCTACTCCTTAGATCTGTAATTGAGCAGTTTATTTAAATCACTAAACCATAAAAAACTCAATGATTTATACACTCATGGACTAAAATACTGCATACATATTTAAAATTGATATTTTTTATCATCTAGTAGTTTAAAGTTTACTATCACAAATTTCCCGTGTGGGGTTGCTGGTCCTCCATTGGGCGCTTCCCCAGGTGGCGGAAAGGGGAACGCCCACCAGATATGTTGAGTACCGAAGAAATAAAATACCCATGGTGGATCAAAACCAGCAGCAACATCTGTTCCAGATTAGGCGGTTGCAAACAGCGTCTGTACCCACAATGGGCGACTGATATAACGCGCCAACTCGCAGTGGGCAAGCGAGGCGTATGCCCAAATACCTCCAAGTTTACCAATATGACGAATTATAAAATGTAAATAAGAACTCGAAAATATAAAATGGGACATCATGGGACTAAGCGAGGTGAGACGAAGGGGAGAAGAATTACCACGACTCAAATCGGGTAACTTATTGTACAACAAAGAAGAAACAGATAGTAATAGGTATGGGGCTGGAATGCTTATTAAAAAGAAAGGGGCTAACCAAATAATATCAATAGTAGGAATATCATCAAGGTCACGCAACATTGCAAATATCGAAAAGGTACAAAATCAAGATCATTCAGCTATACGCACCAACATCGGCATACACAGATGACGAGATCGAAGAGTTTTATGAAGACGTAGGAAAAGCAATGGAACAAAACCCAGAGCATTACAACTCAATTATAGGGGACTTCAACTCAAAGATAAGCGTACAAGAACCTGGCGAAGAATGTACGGGAAAATACGGAACAGGAACCCGCAACGACAGAGGCCAGAATATGGTAAACTTCATGGAAGGACATCAACTAAAAATCATGAATTCCTTCTTCTATAAAAAATCGCACCGTAAAAGGAATGGTCCTGATAAGAAAACAAAAAACGAAATAGACTTTATCACCACAAACAGAAAATACATAGTCACGGACGTAACAGTGTTGAATAATGTGCAAACTAGTGACCATCGAGTTGTGAGAGAAATGATAACAATAAATGTAAAGCTAGAAATTGATTAATAATAGAAGCAAAACGATAGACCCCATTGTATTGAAGGAATATGAAGAAATCTATAGAAATAACCTTGGTAAAGCACTTGAAAACGATGATATGAATCGAGAAACAGACATTAACAAACTAAACCAACACATAACAAAAAAACTGGCAAATGTTGCAAAGGAAGTGCTAAAGCAATACAACAAAAACACAAAAAAACAAAGACCAAGCAAAATAAAAGAAGAAACAAAGAAGTTACTAGGCAAGAGAAACAGTGAAAACGGAACATGACTAAAAAGGAATCAAAGAAATAAACAAACAAATTAAAAGAAGAGTAAAAGAGCATGTAAAACAATATAACGAAAGAATTGTCGAAGAAATAATTGAAGATAACAAAGGCCCAAGAATATTTAGGAAAAAATTAGGGGAAGAAAGATAAGAAATAATAAACATCATGGATGACACAGGGCAAATAGTCAACGAAAATAATAGAATAATTCTACCAAAACCTATACTCATCGAAATCATCAGAAATGCAAAATAATCCCAGAGGAAGAAGAACCCTAACAAGACAACACACCGAAGACATGCCGCCTGTGTGCAAGTATGAAATTAAAACAGCAATACAAAATGAAAAATAACAAAGCAGAAAGAATGGACGAAGTATTCATATACATTATAAAAATGGGAGGTGAAAAACTCCTGCATTATTTACAACTACTTTTTAATCAATGCATTGAAGCAGGAAGAATACCCGAGGCTTGGAAAATCTCTAAAGTAATACTAATATACAAAAAGGGAAACCATAAGGATTTAAGGAACTATAGACCTATAACATTACTGTCACACATATATAAATTGCTGACAAAAATTCTAAGAATCCGCATCTCTCATAAACTAGAGGCATACCAAATACCAGAGCAGGCGGGGTTTAGACAGGGCTTTAGTACAATGGACCACATCCACACACTACGACAAGTCAAAGAGAAATCATACGAATATAATCAACCACTCAATATTCTATTCGTGGATTTCGAGAAAGCGTTCGACACACTCGATAGTTGGGCAACAATCAACGCAATGAATAGGTGCCGAATTAATCATAGATACGTACTTCTAATCAAAGACCGGTACGAAAATACAAAAATAATTATCCAGACACCAGAAACCACTAACCCTTTCCCAATTAATAGACGCATCAGGCAAGGAGACACTATATCTCCTAAGCTTTTTATCAGCAGTTTGGAAGATGCATTTAAGATCTTAAATTGGCACAAAATGGGCATAAACATAAATGGTGAATATCTATCGAACCTGCGTTTCGCAGACGATATGGCGTTACTATCAGACAATATGCTTGAACTAGAAAGACAACTACAAGAGGTTACAGAGATAATAGGGCTCAAAATCAACATCTCAAAAACACACAAACAATGCAATAGCTATCGACACGGGGCAGAAGCGCATAGAAGTGGTAGATGAATACATATATCTGGAACAAAAAAATAACATTATCCAAAGAAACGCAGGGCGCGGAGATTGATAGACGAATCAAATTAGCCTGGCCAGCATTTGATAAACTCAGAAAACAGGCATTCAGTACAAAATTAGCACAATATTTAACGACAAAGGTCTACAATCAGTGCATACTGCCAATTTTAACCTATGCGGGCGAAACATGGACCTTAAAGAAAGTAACAATGGAAAAAATCTGTAAAAGGCTTTACCCAGAACTTCTCTCGTCGACATTGTGACACTAAATAATTTTAAAAATGAAATTAAGTTAGGAGTGAAAATATCTTTTTTAATAAATTAAATAAATTTTCCAATAAAAAAACGTTACGGGTAGTCGAATTCGAAGGGCAGCTGGACAGCGTATGCAGTCCCAACGTGTTGTGGAATATTGCAAGGGAACGGGCTATTTCTACCTACGCCAGGGGGCACTACGTGACTACGTGCGGCTTAAATAGAGCCTTCTTTTGTTGGCAGCTCTTACGCTGTAAATCAGAAAGAGCACTTACGCTGTATCTGTTGGATTCTCGTCAAAAGTAAAGTGCAAATAGTTACTTTTCTATATCTCAGTTAAACCAAAAATAAAAATATTACCGGTTTCTTTGTTTGAAGGTAGTTTAAGCTACCGTTTCCAGAGCTACCACGACATTTCGAATTCGTGCGTTCCAGCTATATTTAACGTTCCGCATTAATTCGTTGCTCCTTTTTGTATCATACACCATTTATTCTGTATCTATTGGGTTATTACTTGTATCTAATGCTAAGTTACATAAAAAATAAACAAAAATGTTTTTAAGGTGCTCACCCTGTATATATTTGTCCGAAATTCTGGGTTTCATGCTAGGTACATATATAGTGTGTATGCAAAATATCATCTTCCTGCGGCAAATAGTTTTTGAGTTACATCGCCAACAGACAGATAGACAGACAGACAGACAGACAGATACCTGTTTTCCGTCATCTAAGGACCCTGAAACGTGAAGATCTGAAGAAATCTCGGAAGGTGATGTTTTCGTGATTACAATACTTCGTCTGAAAGACGAAGGAAGTAAAAAAATCAAACGATGCCAAAGGAAAATAGAAAGAGTGTGTTACGGTTTACTTTCGGGTTAGTTGAAGTAGTACTATTTCTGATTTCCGAACGCATTCCGATGCATTTTTATTTTTGGAACTCACTTCGTTTGCGCGAGCAGTCGTGCTTGACAGCGCAATTCTTTCTTCTGCAGCCAGAAAGCATCTTGAGCGGTCGTTTTTAGGCCCTAGCCAAAGCTGATATTGTAATTCTGCACGTGGCGGAATTTTGCGTCGTAAATGTTGGTTTACGGATCTGTCGGGTTGGCTATGTTAATTATTTTGTGGGGACAAATGGTCGCACACTTATAATGCTGTTCTAATATGGATCTTATGGGTCAGGAAACCGCATGAAGCAAGATATCGTATTTATTGGCACTTCCATTGCAGAAGGTATGCAACGTTTTGCTAACTTATTGCGTGCTTAGGTTTGGTCTAGATTTTTCGCTAATGCGTTATGTATTTATCATTAATTAGCTCTCCTCGCAAAGCCGCCAATTTTGGGCTGTTCTTAAAGAAATTCGGAATGCACTCTACCGAAGGCGCACACCTGTTAGTTTGCTGAGCATTATCTGTCCACGCGAACAGGGACCACATTCCCACGATAGCTGCACATCGCCAATCAACGACGCTACAATCCAAGCTGGAGGACGCGATCTAGCATTTTTTTAATTTATTTCAGTATTACAGCAATTTCCGTATTGCAAGCGAGAAGGTACCCGTTTCCTTTTGAAATAGTAAATTTACATATTATTTGATTTCACAAACAGTGGCAGAGTTTATGCCAAAAGGAACATAGGGGTAAGCATATTTATGACTATCGTATGCTATATTGTGTGAACGTTGTATGACCTGCTAGTCGTAATATGATTATAATCTACGCCATATAAGAAATGTATGTGTATTACTGTTGATCTACATATTTACTATTTGTGTAGCCGATACTACTCGCTAGGTGACGTTTGAATTATTGCTTTACTCAATTTGTATCTTTGCTATCATTTTATCATTGTATTGCGGTTCGCGACTTCAACGTTTGGGATTGATGACCTTCATTTTGTTCATTTCCACAGTTTCATGCATGCTAATTAAATATATTAATATGTTGGTAATGTTCCTGTTGCATTGATAATTTGTTGTCTATATTTATTAATCCAAATAAACCAAATATGTTGATCGTTCTTAATGTAATTGGTTGTTCTTTTGAAGCAACATTTTAGGTGTTAGTAATTCAGGTTCTCCACAGCAAACATGTAGCAACAATTAGGTTTTATTGCAACGCATCCCATGCGGTGCTAGTTATTAGGTTTCAAATACTGAATCGTAGTAATTATATTTCTTTGGGGCTTTGTCAAACCTGGCGGCTAAAATTAGACCTTATACATGTTGTGGTTTGATTAATTGTAATAAAATGTATCCACCCACTCACCGATTAAACTTGAGTTAGCCATTGAAATTCGCGTAGGGATAGGTTGGTTATTTGGGCAATAACTGCCGTCCTGTTGTGCACACTTGATGTTTATCCACCACCCGTTTTGTTACCGGATGTTTAAAATTTAATGCCGTAGCTGAATATTTGGTAATAAGCGATGCTGGGAGTGAGGCTACAAAACCGGATAAGAAACGAACAAATGCGACACAGAGCAGAGGTGGATGATGTAGACGGCGTGCTACATCGTCAGTTTGAAGTGATGATGATCACAAATTTAGTGGCGGCAAAAGGTTTTACAACCATTCAGTATTTAATCCATATTTTATACTTCTAGAACAAATACAGTGTTTACTAGAAATAATACCGATTTCTCGTATACTATTTATTTTAACAGAGTCTACGACAAAAAGTATACAAGTTAGTCTAGGGTATAAAGCACGATAGAAAAATACCCAATGTAGCCCCAGGACATAACTAAAATAACATTACGTTACTCGTACTATGGTTCTGAATTCTCTTGAAGTAACTGATATAAAGGAAAACCACATTTTTTTCAAATTATAGAACTCGGTTGCTGTTCTATTTGTAATACTGAACTTTAAACCATTATATCATAATGAATACATATATAAGTACAAAAATATATATGCATTATTGTTGTCGATGGGTACATTTGTACCTATGCCATCATGCAGTAACGTACACTTGTATAGAAATACAACCGGCAGAAAAGTTTCACCTATGCAATTTATATAACTTGTTATCGCAAAATACAAGAGTAACTTTAAGACCCTGAGAACGTATAGAATAATGCATTTTGACTTATACAGAAGAATGCAATGTCTTCAAAGGACTCATTTGGCATTTGGCGACGTCAGCGAATACTTAAACAGTGATACCGAGTTCAGTAAAATCCCTTTTCCAACGCGTTTCGATAAGGCAATGTTCTCATCTATTAGTCAGTAAAAATTACAATATTTGCAACATTGATTAAGTCATCAAGGCCTTGACATTTGAACTTGAATTTGAAGCTAGGGATTTGCAGAAGAATTTTGAACAAATAAATCATAAATTCCAGACAAAAAGTATTTTTACACGGGGAAATTCTCTAAGTATACTATTCCTACAAATTGATATATTTATTAAGCTCGCGTGCACGTTTTCGAATTTTTTGGATCTAAAATTTCACATTTATGAAGAATTTTTATTTTAAATTTTTGCATAGTTTCAGAGTAAAGCTTGCGATAGGAATATATTGGATTTGTACTTGCCAATGAGATATTTCCTATCTCGTAATAATTTGTTCCTACAAGATGTACAACTATTTACGGTAAAAGACATGAATTTAAAACAAACGACATTTTATTAGCTATAAGAAGGTGTATTGATATTATTTGGAGCATATATCGTGGGAAGCCTTTGCCACAAATAATGAGTTAAATCATCTAGTACCAGTAGTATTACCACAGTGGTAATTGAATTTTATATCCAATTAGGAAGCTTACAAAAAGTTGTATTTCAGCAATAATTGCTATTAAAAACCTGGAATTAACGGCCATTTCGACCAATTTTTTAAATGCGGGAAATGCAGCGCGTTAGCCCAGTTAACAAATTATATAATTATTGTCAATTACCATACTGTATTAAAAATATGAAATGTGTACGCGTATGCCAGTGAAAGGGACACACTTGATGAGAGAAATTAAGAATCATTTTCCGGTGACCAACATTATTAATGATTTCTCGCCACCATCATTTAAAAAAAATGCGCGATAACTTTTAATATCCATTTATTAAAGAAGCAATTCGCTGGCCTACAGGTACAAGCGACGAATTCTTGCCAGATTTTATTAAATACCTACGTCCATATTCTTAGATAAGTATACGAAAAAATGTAAGCTATGTCGTTAGAAACGAACAGGTAGCCAAACAAGTTAATCAACGCGATTTTATTAAGTTCTAATAATTTCAGTTTTTGAGCAAAATGTTATTTAATATTAGAAGCCGTAATTTTGTAGAAATTTAGTGCTGACAGCTTTTAGTAATCCAAGTGTGCTTAATTAAGGATGTATTTCTATGAGAAATTCCTATTAATATGAAAGTTTAATTAATGCCTTGAGTTATTGATGTGAAGCAAGCTGTCGTAACAGTTTTCTTATTCTTACCTTAATAATGGCGATAATACGATGACAAATGTTTGGTCGACACTGACAGCACCGCATCAAATTAAAAATTACCCCTGCACGTGTAATTGACCCATTTTATTGCGATACCTTATCAAGCATGATAACTAATCGGGTGCTGGTTTTCCTGGTGCATCTTATTTTCTGGAGTCTAACCGCAATACATTTAAGATAAGGATACCTCTAATATTTTCTTAGTTAGTTACTAGTCAATAAATACATATCTACTTGTTGTTGAACCAAGACATTTCTCTATCGGTAAAGATATATGAAACAATATTTTTCTGACGCATTAAACACCTCTTACGTCTATTTACAGTTGTTCTGTGATTTTATATGGAATATTTTGTCAAAATCTATTTTTGTATATTATCTGATTGTTTGTCTTTTCATAGTTCTTCCTCTCTGTGTATTTTGTTTATAAAGGCTACATACGTTAATTGCGGGAGCATTTTTAACAAGATATTCAGTATGTTAAAAACGTATACAATGTTTTTGATAGTCGTAGTCGAAGTGCCATTCATAGTGTATACTTTTAGTAGCATCGATAATAGTTAGAATTTTTTTTATTGAGACAAGGTGTGAAGCTAAATTCTGATACTTTTACATCTATAGATGCATGAAAGATCCACTTAAAAAATATCTACAGCTAAGATCAAAATAACAGGGAAATGATAATACTTCAATAAGATCTTCACCATAATCAAACACATCCACTAAGCAAACACATCGTAACAGTGCAAAAAGTTGATAGCTACATGAAAAATGAGATGCTTAAATGTGTAGGAGAGAAATGATCTCAGGGGATGGCTATTTTGCTATTTCATTTAGAGATATTTTACTTTGGCGTTATTTCGTTCCAATAGAAATCAAATACATATTACCAGTTCCGTGTTACTCAAAAAACGAATCATAAATTTCAAATTCGGTTTACGCCAATGTCTTAGACTTCTTAATGTCTAGTGAATGAGATAATTTAATAAAAATTATACAAAGGGAACGTGACTTTTTCAAACTTTTTTTTTACAGTTTTTCATAATTTATTTTATTTTTTATCTCATACACTAGAACTATGAAAAAGAATAAGTCTAATATAAAAAAGACTAAGATTAGACAAGCCGTTTGGAAGAAAAACTATGAAAGTAAATTGCAAGGTGTTTTTAAAATATTTTTTAATTACCTTCCTACCATTAATTTGGCATGAAATCTATATCGTTTGACAGATAAAGCTACAGGCTATCACACCCAAAAAAGTCTGATATAATTGGCCTACATACGTAGTAGATATGACGCTTGAAACATTGGGTATTTTGAACGGTGTTACCGTTACCCGCCCCAAAAGAAGCAAACCTGACTCCAAATAATTGTCGGGTAAAATATTTATAGTGCTATTTTATCGATCATCTGACACCGGCCTTTGATAGAACGAAATTAGCCAATGTTATCAATATTTGAAGCATAAGAAAATCGCTCCTAGAATAATCAACATTAACATCCCAAGTGCATTAAAATAACCCATAAATTTTGACTTTTTCTGTCAGAATGTTTTGCTAAGAAATTTGTCAAGTAAATTTGCCGCTCAACAAGAATTTTGGGGCAAAATTTTTACTGGATATATTTCTTCAGAGCAAAGCATTCTGACAGAAAATTGTCAAAATTTATTCAGGCTAGTTTACATGCACGTGGGATGTTCGACGGGATTATTTCCTGAATAAAAAGATAAAATTCAGTTGGTGGAGCACCTTTAATAATCATGTTAAAATTATTGACAAGCCATTAAATTTTGACACATTTTTAACTGTGGTTAAATGTTGAGGTTTGAATTTTTGGTATTATTAAACTGACAGAAACCATGGTGATTACGCATTATTATGGATATGGAGGAAATAATCAAAGCAATTGAAAAACAATTTCAAGGAACGTATGCCAACTAATTATAAACCTGATAAGATCAAGATCTAGAAAGGATAGATGATCAACAGATTTTAGTAATGGAAGAGCAAGGAAAATGTAAGAACCATGATACGGCAAGGTGCAGTAAGCGGTAAAAAATATTTGAAGGGAAATCAAGGAGCCAAGTAAATTGTACAGATTGGAGGCTTGAATAAAAGCATGACAACTTCAAAATGCATAGTGAATGAAATCTATCAATTCTGCCTGTTAGAGAATCACATTAATGTTATAATTGATAAAGATAGGAGAAACGGCACTTGGTGAAGTTATATCGACTCCAAGATAGTATCACAGAGAAGGTTGAAGATGAATGAGAGAAGTTTTTGTCCAAAAATAAACGTGTGAGGGTTAAAGAGAAAAAGGTATTTCCAATTTTAGTTCACTTATCACTGCCTATGAAGTTGAATGTGGTATTGCAGAAATGAGAAATGGAAAGTCCCCAGTACCTGACGACTTTCAAATCCATTTACCAAAACCATTTGATGATGATGAAATTATGTGGTTGGCCGTATTGTTTAGACCAGGGGTGGCAAACCTTTATTCATCTACGTGCCATTTTTTCTAAAGAAATGTTTAATGAGGCCATGACGTGCCATCAAACAATCTTGACTTAGTGATTAATGGCGAAAATATAAAACTAAATACTATCAATTTAACACTTTATTTGCAACCAAAAATACATATTTTGTACAGCAATGGTAACGTTATGTTTATTTAAATGGAAGAAAAATTAGTGCGACTTCTGCTGTTGCAAATTAGATGCTAAATAACTTATATTAGCTTCATACTTTGTTACTTTTAGCAGAATGCAAGCTGAACTGGAGTCATCTGACAAACGGCTTCTAAGCGAGTCTTTAATGTTATTCATTTCTGAAAATAATGACTCGCAGGCATAGGTAGATGAAAATATTGTTAAGATAACAAAAGCCAGCTTCTTCAGACAGCTAAATGTGTCTGGAATTAAATTCTACGTTTTCATAATTTTTATATTGGCATTTTTACTCATATTACCTGATACAGATAGTCTTTCTATTTCATTTAATTCCAACTCTTTCCTTGTTTCGATACATTTTAGTAGAATAGAGACACCTTGATTGTGATAGCTGTCAATCAAATTTTGATTCGCGGTGTAATTCGCGGTTTTATTCGCGGATTTCGCGGTTTTAATTTTAATTCGCGGATTGACCCAATTAATTTCGCGGTTTGATCTAATTAATTTCGCGGTTTGATCTAATTAATTTTCACATGTGCTACTGATTAAATTACGCATTAGCTTCCGATTAAAATTACGCGTCGGCCATCTTGGATTTCTGGCTCGAATATTTGAATTTTAAATTGTTTTCAGATTTTTTTCTAAGTCCCAGTTTTTGAATTTAAACTTCGCGGTGTGTCGTCCATCTTTGTTTTCTGCGTGCGCACTTTGCACTGTAGTCGTTTTTAATTTTGAATTTTCGCGGAAATATTTGAATTTCAAACTGGTAGATCTCTCTCTCTCTCTCTTCTGCTCATCTGGTGTTGGTTGTCTCTCTCATGTATTGCAGAATGGCTGTTTATATTTAAAAAAATCTCAGCCCGACCGGGATTTGAACCCCTTACGTTCGTGTTCACATTGGGCTCACATCGATCGATGCCGCTAGACCACGGAGCGCTACGGGATTTAAAGGGTTTGAACAAAACGTCATTTCACAACTCTGCAGTCACGCCGCTCGAATTTTAAACAACTTATTTTTTCGAAAATTTAAATTTTAAGAACTGAAATGTGCAGCTTGATGTGATTAAAGGTAGATGCAATTTTTAAAAAAATTAGATTTGTAACAGCTTATTAATTATTTTATAATTTGTGCCTGCTATATGGCTGGATTAACGAGATCCTCATTGTCCCTACCTACTATTGGAAATTTCCGTCTAAGTTCCCTTTTTAAAACAGGTCGGTGCCTGTGTTTTGTTTGGTTTTAAAGGTCTGAACATTGTACCACTTAGCTGTTCTGACATTACACTTCCATATTCATATTATAAATAAATTTTAAATGTTATTTTCGACTGAGTTTTAGCCGCTTATAAATTACAACAGCTAGTTTAAAAATTAAATGGGCGATAAGAGCTAAAGGCAGATCGTAATATAAAACGAGTTACAAATTTTATTTTAGTATATTCCTGAAATACTGATAATACGTATTGCTTGAATAAGAAAGAGATAAACATAAAATGCGTAATTATTCGCAATGGAATTTGCTATGATATCACCGACTCTGCAGAACTTTCTATTTCGTCATCCTCAAATGGCCTAACAGATCGCTGCCTGTCGGTCACAATTATATATATCCGCAATAAGATAACATGAACAAGAAGATATACGTAAAGAAAGAGATAAACATAGTAGCAAGTATTGGAGAAGGCTTGACTAATTTTAATTATGACATTTGTCAACTAAACATGCCTACTAATATAATTTTTTGTATGGCTATCTTTTTCTTACTCATATAGGTAAGAAAGGGTGGTGCGTTGCTTTCAGCTACCGTGTTCCGAAGATATCCGAGTCTTATTGTATAAGAATGGTTGTCCCCCATAAATTTGAATAAAAACAGACAATTTCGTTGAAAAAAATAGCTTTTCAATATCGTTTGCAAATAAGACAAGGGATACTTGTAAAAATATAAGTCAAACCATTTTTTCTTGTAAAAAATTTACGAAAAGACGTATGTGTTGGCGACAAATTAAAATAAATTTGAATAAAAGCACGCAAAATTACGAAAATACGTAGAAAATTTATAAAAATCGGCATCTTGTCACATTAAATTCTGCAAAAACGACAAAAAACAATATTTTTATACAACTTTCATTGAAAAAATAGTAAAATTTTACGAAAATACGTCTGTGTTGACGACCAATGAAAATAAATTTGAATAAAAATACGCAAAAATTACGAAAAGACGTATGTCTTGATCCCCAAAGTAACAAAAATTTGAATAAAAACGCACAATTTCGTTGAAAATCTTTACAAAGCGACTTTATAGTACCGAAAAAATGATGTAAAAAAGTTTTAAGAGTTATTTCTAAGCATAATTTTGCAAACGTTTAACAAATCAACCGTAATTTTTTAAAGTACATTACACAATTATGAAATCGTAGTTCAATTTATATGAATTTTCGATACTTTGTATGTGAAAAATAGCTTCAATTACTAATATTTGAATAAAAACATGCAATTTCCAAAGCATTTCGTTTAAAATTTTAGAAAATCGACAGCATCTCCCATGAAAATTTATAAAAATCGGCATCTTGCCACATTAAATTCTGCAAAAACGACAAAAAACAATATTTTTATACAACTTTCATTGAAAAATAGTAAAATTTTACGAAAATACGTCTGTGTTGACGACAAATGAAAATAAATTTGAATAGAAACACGCAAAAATTACGAAAAGACGTATGTGTTGACCCCCAAAGTAACAAAAATTTGAATAAAATCACGCAATCATACAGCATCTCACATAAATTTACACAAAAATCGACATCATGTCACATAAATTATACAAAAACTGCCATCATGTCACTTAAAATTATACAAAAACGACATTTTTACTCAATACACGACGAAAATTGAACAAAAATCACGCAATTACACGCCACCTCACATAAATTTTTACAAAAATCGACATCATGTCACATAAACTATGCATAATTTTGCAAATGTTTTACACTTTTTTCTCTAACTTGTTGCAATTTTAGCAAGATTTGAATAAAAAACAGCAATTTCTGCAGCAATTTTAGTAAGATTTGAATAAAAACACAATTTCGCTGAAAAAGTTCTAACCAAAAACGACAAAAACAATATTTTTATACAACTTTCATTGAAAAAATCTTCTACCACAAGCATTTCTAGAAGAAAAATTCACGCACTTTCGCTGAAAAACGTTCTGTTCCACATCAGCTCACATAAATTTTCACAAATATCGACATCATGTCACATAAATTATACAAAAACTGTCATCACGTCACTTGAAATTATACAAAATACGATATTTTTATTCAACACACGATGAAAATTGAACAAAAATCACGCAATCACACATAAATTTACACAAAAATCGACATCATGTCACATAAATTATACAAAAACTGACATCATGCCACTTGAAATTATACAAAAAAACCATATTTTATTCAACACACGATGAAAATTGAACAAAAATCACGCAATTACACGCCATCCCACATAAATTTTCACAAAAATCGACATCATGTTACATAAACTATGCATAATTTTGCAAATGTTTTACACTTTTTATAAAATGCATCGCTCAAAATTAAAAGAAATAGCAATTTCGTTGAAAAATTTGCAAATGTTTTACACTTTTTTATAAAATCTATCGCACAAAATTAAAAGAAAGCACAATTTTTTAAATTGTATCACGCCATTATGAAATCGTAGATTGATTTTTTGAAATTTTACACTTTGTAACTGTAAAATAACTTCAAATACTAATATTTTAGCTTTAGATTTTGTAATTATTGCAGTTTTCTGAAAAACAATAGCAGAGTAGAAATTAAAAAAAACACAAACACTTTGTAATAAACAAATATATTGTTCTTATTTCGTATAATACTTAATAATATAAAAATAATTGTACAGCTGAATGTCTTATTTTCTAAAAATCTGCTAGCAATTTACAAAACTGTAGTTTGAGGTGCACAACATTTCAAATTAAAAAGGCTGCAAGTAATAAATCAGAATTTCATTGTGTCATTTTAAAGTTTAAGATGCACCCAATCTAGAATTCCCTTCGCTTTTGGTGTTGATGACATCTGCCTTAGAGGCGTTTTTCTAACGGCCCTTTTTTTGGAGGCGTTTCATTATCGGCGTTCTTCTGACTGAACCTTTTTGATGTGGACTTGGATGAGTAGCTGGTGTTTTTAATTTATATTCTAAATCGGACTCGCAGTTATCAGTTTCCATTTCGGTTTTTCCTGTAGTACCAGTCGGGGTTGGCTTCTTTTGTTGTTTAGGTTTAGCTAGCAGCACATTAGCAACGTTAAGGTCTTTGATGTAATCAGCAAACTGTAGGCGTCCGGGTGGATTAATAGTTTTTCGAGGCCGCAGAGTGTCGTGAATTAAATCGACTATGTTAGACGCCGGTAAAATTTCACCCTTTATAGTAACGGTACCCTTGTGATCCCAGCTCACATCGCTTGAGGTACTCAAAATGCGTAGGAAAACTTCAGCTTTTTTCTTAAAAGTTTTGGGAAGTGTAGATAAAATAACGGCATTTGATAGGCTGTCACTGGTTGTTTCAATAGGTATTTTGATTGACTGCCGCGCCTGGTTTGTGAAATGAAGGAATCGTTGTAAAACCTGATTGTACTGGATCCATTTATCGTGATCAGTTAATTTGGACTTTAAAACTTTTTGCATTTCGTCATCAAGCTGTGATAATATATTTTTCTCCGCATCATCGCCAGACTTAAGACGTTGGACAAATTCCGGCGATACAATCAACATCTTCCGCTCTTTGTCCATTTTAGTCGAAAAGGAGCTCAGTCGTTTGTTCTGGTAGAGCCGTCGTGAATAAACTAGCTTAAAATCAAGACTTTCATAATAAATATAAAAAAAATATGACAGGTACGGGAGTCGAACCCGTATTCTCTCTAGAGATCAGAGCTTGAATCTGACGCCTTAACCATTCGGCCAACCTGCCTCCCTATATAAACGAGCACTCTCTGCATAATTAAGAAAACATATAGTTTAAAAAGCCTTCTACATGAAATTTCATACAATATTTCATATAAATTAAGCCATGTACAAATTTCTAAATCAGGTTGTGATATATATTTTATCGAAAGACTTGACCCTCAGCTGCCGTTTCATTATTTGTCGTGATGCGTCATCGCTGAATTTTACAAGTGCCATCCTCTCTGCGATATGACGCACGCAGTGTTTCCATACCTTTTTATTTTAAAATTCTATAAAATCAGAGGTCCAAACTGCAGCCGCACCAGGTAACAGAGTATAATGGTTTAAAACGTGTTAGTGCGGCATCAGTCGGGCCTCTGCTTTTATAAAATTTTAAAATAAAAAGGGATGGAGACATTGCGTACGTCACATCGTAGACAGGTTGGCTCTTGTAAATTCAACGATGCCTCATCACGACAAATAATAAAACGGCAGCTGAGGGTCTACTCTTTCGATAAAATATATATCAAAACCGATTTAGAAATTTGTACATGGCTTAATTTATATGAAATATTGTATGAAATTGCATGCAGAAGGCTTTTTAAACTATATGTTTTCTTAATTATGCAGAGAGTGCTCGTTTATATAGGGAGGCAGGTTGGCCGAATGGTTAAGGCGTCAGATTCAAGCTCTGATCTCTAGAGAGAATACGGGTTCGATTCCCGTACCTGTCATATTTTTTATATATTTATTATGAAAGTCTTGATTTTAAGCTAGTTTATTCACGACGGCTCTACCAGAACAAACGACTGAGCTCCTTTTCGACTAAAATGGACAAAGAGCGGAAGATGTTGATTGTATCGCCGGAATTTGTCCAACGTCTTAAGTCTGGCGATGATGCTGAGAAAAATATATTATCACAGCTTGATGACGAAATGCAAAAAGTTTTAAAGTCCAAATTAACTGATCACGATAAATGAATCCAGTACAATCAAGTGTTACAACGATTCCTTCATTTCACAAACCAGGCGCGGCAGCCAATCAAAATACCTATTGAAACAACCAGTGACAGCCTATCAAATGCCGTTATTTTATCTACACTTCCCAAAACTTTTAAGAAAAAAGCTGAAGTTTTCCTACGCATTTCGAGTACCTCAAGCTATGTGAGCTGGGATCACAAGGGTACCGTTACTATAAAGGGTGAAATTTTACCGGCGTCTAACATAGTCGATTTAATTCACGACACTCTGCGGCCTCGAAAAACTATTAATCCACCCGGACGCCTACAGTTTGCTGATTACATCAAAGACCTTAACGTTGCTAATGTGCTGCTAGCTAAACCTAAACAACAAAAGAAGCCAACCCCGACTGGTACTACAGGAAAAACCGAAATGGAAACTGATAACTGCGAGTCCGATTTAGAATATAAATTAAAAACACCAGCTACTCATCCAAGTCCACATCAAAAAGGTTCAGTCAGAAGAACGCCGATAAGGAAACGCCTCCAAAAAAAGGGCCGTTAGAAAAACGCCTCTAAGGCAGATTTCATCAACACCAAAAGCGAAGGGAATTCTAGATTGGGTGCATCTTAAACTTTAAAATGACACAATTAAATTCTGATTTATTACTTGCAGCCTTTTTAATTTGAAATGTTGTGCACCTCAAACTACAGTTTTGTAAATTGCTAGCAGATTTTTAGAAAATAAGACATTCAGCTGTACAATTATTTTTATATTATTAAGTATTATACGAAATAAGAACAATATATTTGTTTATTACAAAGTGTTTGTGTTTTTTTTATTTCTACTCTGCTATTGTTTTTCAGGAAACTGCAATAATTACAAAATCTAAAGCTAAAATATTAGTATTTGAAGTTATTTTACAGTTACAAAGTGTAAAATTTCAAAACATCGATCTACGATTTCATAATGGCGTGATATAATTTAAAAAATTGTGCTTTCTTTTAATTTTGTGCGATAGATTTTATAAAAAAGTGTAAAACATTTGCAAATTTTTCAACGAAATTGCTATTTCTTTTAATTTTGAGCGATGCATTTTATAAAAAGTGTAAAACATTTGCAAAATTATGCATAGTTTATGTAACATGATGTCGATTTTTGTGAAAATTTATGTGGGATGGCGTGTAATTGCGTGATTTTTGTTCAATTTTCATCGTGTGTTGAATAAAATATGGTTTTTTTGTATAATTTCAAGTGGCATGATGTCAGTTTTTGTATAATTTATGTGACATGATGTCGATTTTTGTGTAAATTTATGTGATATGATGTGTGATTGCGTGATTTTTGTTCAATTTTCATCGTGTGTTGAATAAAAATATCGTATTTTGTATAATTTCAAGTGACGTGATGACAGTTTTTGTATAATTTATGTGACATGATGTCGATATTTGTGAAAATTTATGTGAGCTGATGTGGAACAGAACGTTTTTCAGCGAAAGTGCGTGAATTTTGCTTCTAGAAATGCTTGTGGTAGAAGATTTTTTCAATGAAAGTTGTATAAAAATATTGTTTTTGTCGTTTTTGGTTAGAACTTTTTCAGCGAAATTGTGTTTTTATTCAAATCTTACTAAAATTGCTGCAGAAATTGCTGTTTTTTATTCAAATCTTGCTAAAATTGCAACAAGTTAGAGAAAAAAGTGTAAAACATTTGCAAAATTATGCATAGTTTATGTGACATGATGTCGATTTTTGTAAAAATTTATGTGAGGTGGCGTGTAATTGCGTGATTTTTGTTCAATTTTCGTCGTGTATTGAGTAAAAATGTCGTTTTTGTATAATTTCAAGTGACATGATGGCAGTTTTTGTATAATTTATGTGACATGATGTCGATTTTTGTGTAAATTTATGTGAGATGCTGTATGATTGCGTGATTTTATTCAAATTTTTGTTACTTTGGGGGTCAACACATACGTCTTTTCGAAATTTTTGCGTGTTTCTATTCAAATTTATTTTCATTTGTCGTCAACACAGACGTATTTTCGTAAAATTTTACTATTTTTCAATGAAAGTTGTATAAAAATATTGTTTTTTGTCGTTTTTGCAGAATTTAATGTGACAAGATGCCGATTTTTATAAATTTTCATGGGAGATGCTGTCGATTTTCTAAAATTTTAAACGAAATGCTTTGGAAATTGCATGTTTTTATTCAAATATTAGTAATTGAAGCTATTTTTCACATACAAAGTATCGAAAATTTATATAAATTGAACTACGATTTCATAATTGTGTAATGTACTTTAAAAAATTACGGTTTATTTGTTAAACTTTTGCAAAATTATGCTTAGAAATAACTCTTAAAACTTTTTTACATCATTTTTTCGGTACTATAAAGTCGCTTTGTAAAGATTTTCAACGAAATTGTGCGTTTTTATTCAAATTTTTGTTACTTTGGGGATCAACACATACGTCTTTTCGTAATTTTTGCGTATTTTTATTCAAATTTATTTTCATTGGTCGTCAACACAGACGTATTTTCGTAAAATTTTACTATTTTTTCAATGAAAGTTGTATAAAAATATTGTTTTTTGTCGTTTTTGCAGAATTTAATGTGACAAGATGCCGATTTTTATAAATTTTCTACGTATTTTCGTAATTTTGCGTGCTTTTATTCAAATTTATTTTAATTTGTCGCCAACACATACGTCTTTTCGTAAATTTTTTACAAGAAAAAATGGTTTGACTTATATTTTTACAAGTATCCCTTGTCTTATTTGCAAACGATATTGAAAAGCTATTTTTTTCAACGAAATTGTCTGTTTTTATTCAAATTTATGGGGGACAACCATTCTTATACAATAAGACTCGGATATCTTCGGAACACGGTAGCTGAAAGCAACGCACCACCCTTTCTTACCTATATGAGTAAGAAAAAGATAGCCATACAAAAAATTATATTAGTAGGCATGTTTAGTTGACAAATGTCATAATTAAAATTAGTCAAGCCTTCTCCAATACTTGCTACTATGTTTATCTCTTTCTTTACGTATATCTTCTTGTTCATGTTATCTTATTGCGGATATACAGTGCTATTATACAAAATGCGAACATAGGTAGTCAAATGAGTTAGAATACAGTTTATGGGCTTTGTATGCGCTAGACAGAAATAGACATATACGATTTAAAATCTAGTATCCCAGGATTCAGTGTTTTCTGAAAACAAACACCTTCATTCTGCGGATGCTAGATGTAATCGCATATATGTCTATTTCTGTCTAACGCATACAATGCCCATAAACTGTATTCTAACTCATTTGACTGCCTATGTTCGCATTCCGTATAATTGCACTGTATATAATTGTGACCGACAGGCAGCGATCTGTTAGGCGATTTGAGGATGACGAAATAGAAAGTTCTGCAGAGTCGGTGATATCATAGCAAATTCCATTGCGAATAATTACGCATTTTATGTTTATTTCTTTCTTATTCAAGCAATACGTATTATCAGTATTTCAGGAATATACTAAAATAAAATTTGTAACTCGTTTTATATTACGATCTGCCTTTAGCTCTTATCGCCCATTTAATTTTTAAACTAGCTGTTGTAATTTATAAGCGGCTAAAACTCAGTCGAAAATAACATTTAAAATTTATTTATAATATGAATATGGAAGTGTAATGTCAGAACAGCTAAGTGGTACAATGTTCAGACCTTTAAAACCAAACAAAACACAGGCACCGACCTGTTTTAAAAAGGGAACTTAGACGGAAATTTCCAATAGTAGGTAGGGACAATGAGGATCTCGTTAATCCAGCCATATAGCAGGCACAAATTATAAAATAATTAATAAGCTGTTACAAATCTAATTTTTTTAAAAATTGCATCTACCTTTAATCACATCAAGCTGCACATTTCAGTTCTTAAAATTTAAATTTTCGAAAAAATAAGTTGTTTAAAATTCGAGCGGCGTGACTGCAGAGTTGTGAAATGACGTTTTGTTCAAACCCTTTAAATCCCGTAGCGCTCCGTGGTCTAGCGGCATCGATCGATGTGAGCCCAATGTGAACACGAACGTAAGGGGTTCAA